>BGPR01000349.1:387843-423839 GCA_013235015.1 Araneus ventricosus
TGTCACAGGGTGGAAAATTACTGAATAAATACGATAACCATGGTGATTTCATACTTTTACTAGTAGATCACGATAGAAGAAGCTATATGTTTTTTTCATTTAGTGGTGCAAAGATGTATTTGCTTCTTATTGCAAAATGTGATGGACATCTTATACGCTTTCTTCTATCCCAGTAGCACAAAGATATTGTATAATATTGTACGATATTGAACAATATTCGCAATATTGTATAATATTGTACAATATCGTATAATACAATTAGTATTGAACAACATTGTACCATATTGTGGAACATATTTTGCCATCTGGGTAACAGTTAAAGACTTCCAAGTGTACTTTTTACGATTTTCAAACAATTTTTAATTACATTTATTTGTTTAATTTTAAAAAATTGTAGTTCGGACGTTTTTAATCACTTCTTATTAAATTTTCGCCTCCAATATGTTCGCAAACCTATAGTCAGGAACCAACTTCTATTTATAGAGCGTCTAAGTTATCCAGGATTATCTTGTCCTTTTTTAAAATAGCTTACTTCAGATTAGTCTTTGTGTATTTGCTTTCTGCTTCTGAGATTTAGACCAGAGATATGCCATAATATATATTCGGGTGGCACACAACAACTAGATCTAGTTATTCAGCCGGTTAATCTAACAAAAAAGCTGCAAAGTGTCTTGTGCTTACAAATAGTACTTTATACATTTACTGTAATATCCAAAGCTAAGACAAAGATTCCTGGCATAATTTTCTTTTAAGCCTTACCCAACGCCCTATGTGTAATTATAATTTTCATACTCACCGTACCCTATTAGCACAAGGTATTTTACGATATCCCCACGATGTTGCTGGGATTTTTTGACTGCCGCACAACATCGTAAAAATATCTTTTGAATATTGTAGAGCATTTTGTGCTAATAGGGTACTGTTTTTTCTTCATTTGCAGAAATTAACCAAAACTGAATGTTTCTTTTCAGCTGAAGTACAGGCAGAAATAGAACGAATCTTCGAGCTTGCGCGGACTCTCCAGTTAGTTGTCCTAGACTGCGATACCATCAACCACCCTTCCCAACTACTGAAAACCTCACTAGCTCCTATAGTCGTCTACGTAAAAATTTCGTCTCCAAAGGTAAAAACGCTTGAAAATAGTATATTTTACTCTTTTTATCTTGAGGTTTTTATAAAAATATTTACTAAACGATAACTTGATAAGAATAATATTCGGTGATGAGATATTTTAACGCAATACAGCTTATATCGAAATCATTCAAATGACACCAAGAGCCCTATTGCTCAACAAACACAGGAAATCTTGCTGAAATTTACAAACATTAAACTTGGATGGATTATGTCTCACGCCGGATACAGCGGTAATGAAGCGGCGACGTGCTAGCCAAGAAGGCAACACAGGAGGGAATCCCCACATACATCCCAGCGCCAAGATACCATATCAAGACTGCTACAAAAAGAGTCCATCGTCCGCTGGCAAAACGAATGGGACAATGGAGAAACAGGCAGGAGTGTTTACAACGTTTTGCCTAAAGCCAAGACAGCTCCTACTCCATGGCAAAGGCCCGAAATAATGTTCGTCACGGGCCACGGCCCATTTCCGACATATCTTAAACGGTTCAACATCAGAAACAGTGATTCCTGTGGCTGCGGAAACCTGGGAAACCCCTTACACTATGCTACAACCTGCCTGTTTACAACCTCATACCAGCTAACAAAACCGTCAGCTGACCCTAGAACCACTTTGATGGAAAAGAGTTATGAACAATAACAATTCTAGGGTGAAAATCAGAAGACTCATTCGCTTCATCGCGGAAAACGAAACACTCTTTTTTCCAAAAGATTGTGACAACAACTAGAGACTCATTTAACCCTAGGTACTCATCTTCTCTCTTCTCCTAAACATAAGGCACCACCCTCTCAAATTCAACAACACAAAGACTTGAAAGAACTGACAGTTAAAATTGCTAAATATTGCATTCTTTTGTTTTAAATGTCCTCCTTCTTTGTATCCTTATATATAAAAAGTAATTTTTTTTGTTCTGGCTTTTTCAATAAAGTTTATATCGAAATAGTAATAACTGCCCATCAAACGATCCCCTTGTTTGTGTCATCAATATAACTATTTTAAAGTTCTCATCATTTCAAATTATTTAACCTTATGCAAGAAATACTTGCATTGTGCATCGTATCACATATTTCTATCGTTCTGTTATAAATTTAAATGCAATTTTTATTTATAAAATCTTTGTTTACTATTAAGATAATAAATGCAGATAACATAAATAAAAGTTGAATTTATTTTTGTAAAACAACACGATATATTTATATATGTAATACGATGCGTAATATGTCGTAAAATTTCCGTAGGCGCTTCCGCTGGTAGGTTAATAAATCTTGGTAAGAATATACTCGGGCTTTTAAGTCACAACTCATTTGTGTTCACAAGAAAAAGGTGTTTATTGATGAGTCGCTCTATAATCATGTGTTGAAGATTTATGAAGATCTGACCTTATTATCGTGCTCATAATGGTCCATTTGCGTATCCGCAGAGAGGGAATTAAGTGATAAAAGATTCCTGTTGCAAAAAAAACACCATTTGAATTTTTTCAGAAGAATTGCAGATTTCCTAATTTTATTTCTTCTTATATATATATGCGGAACTGTATTTCGTATATAGCTCTTGGCATTATAATTGCTATGACTTTGAATTGGTAAGCATTTAGTTATTTTCTCGTTCTTTTCTTGAAATATTTTGGAGATTTACTCCTATACTTTTTGCTTTTTTTCCAACAATTGTCCTTCGCAGAAGGTTGGCGCCTCTAAAATTCGAATTTAATGCGACATAATCGATTCCTAAGATTGATTGGCATTTGATTGTTGGAATTCCAAATCTGAGTTGTCTTTTTCATAGTAATAGTTTATAATCTAATTATCTTTCTGTATTTCATTGTATGATTATTAATTAGGTAATATTATTTTATATTTAATTTTAATTATTGGTTTAATAAGTGTATATACTGAAAATGTTATTTGAGTTTTAATTTTTTGTAAAATATATATATATATATATATATATATATATATTAGATCATTTTAATTTCTATTTAAATTAATAAGAAATTCGAATACAATGGAAGTGGCACTTCATTTATCTTTAGTAGCTCAATAATTAAATTACTCCCTTCTAACATTTCTAAAGGAAAAAGTTTTTAATCCAATTAGGCTGAAAAATTCTACGATATTTCTTTTGTGATTTTCGTGTAGTGTCTTTTTGGACGTTCCTCTCTTCTTATGCCTAAACCTTTCACCGTTAAAATTCAAACGCAATTGTTATGTGGCAAACAGGTGGCTACGGAGATATCTTTTCGCGATTCGAAAGAGTTCACATTTTATAACTTCATATTATGAGTTTTGATAACAATATGACTCCTTATTCTTGTATCTTCTATTGCCATTGCTATAATTTACAATTTCTAATGTGAGATAACTATTTTTCACTTGAAAACAATTCAATATTTCTTTTCAATTGTAAAAAAGTAGCTTATACCTTTGCATATAAAGTTTGAATTCTTATATGCTATTATTTTATTTGTTTTGTGGTATCACATTCATCTTGTTTTGTGATGTTATAAAGGCCACTGTGATATAACGGTTTTTATTCTTTGTGATGTAATAGTTCAAACTGAAATCATTTAAAACAGCCACAAAAGAATTAAATAATCAAAAGGCAATGTCATGATGAAAGCAGAATGATGTCACTTTGAGGCGTATTATCAGTGTTTGTCTGCTGCGACTTCATTGTGAGAATGGTGCTATTTGTAAATAGGACATTCATTCATAAAAACTACCTTTAGAAAAAATCAGAGTTAAGTGAATAGTGTGGTTTTAATTTTTCCCCCAAAAAAATCATTGAGTAAATGTTTAAGAGGACTTTTTTCGAAGTTATTTTTAGCACACCGTCATTTTCTCTTCAGTTCGACCTAAAAACAAATTTTTTTTCCAGCTATCGGACTGTGCCAGAAAATTATTTATATCCCCCACGTGTATGTACGCACTAAACAGACAGGAGATTAAGTTTTTTTACTGAAACAACCTTGCTGGATTCATTCTTTAAAAAAATTATTTGGTAAACCTTTCTTAAAGGAAACTTTAATTAATTACTTCCAGTGGTCTGATTTGAATTGATTATGATATGCATTTTAAGATTATTCAAATTTTCTGACGTGATTTTTTTTTACTTGGAGCTGTTTTACTCTCGAATTCTTGATTTTTTTGTACTTTTGTTAACCTTTTATCCGTAAGAACAATCCACCTGTTAATTATGCACATTCTTGTAGAGTATTTCTTCTTAAAATCATAAACGGTGGGCATTTCTTCACTGAAATTTCTGGAACTCATTGAATTTTCTTCTTTTTTGGTGTGTCATTCAATTTCCGTACATCTGTACAAGCGTTTACTTTACCAACATTTTAACCATGATGTTTATAGGATGGATACTATCTGAAAATTGCATTATGTGACATGCATTATTCAAAATGTTCTACAGGGCAAATTTTTGGACCTAGAGCTACTAAATGTGGCACTGTTTCTTCTTGAGTGATAGGTGTTCATTAAGAAAAGGTTTTTAAACATTTTAATTGGATTTTTGAATTGAAAATTAATCGTGATTTTAAGTTTTCTCAATAACTTCAGAGGATATTATCCAACATAAGCCATTTTTACACCACTTTAAAATTCAAATATTCAACTTTTCAGCGATACCAATTTTATTTCCTTACAATTTTTTCTATGATTTTAATAAATTTTAAAAATATTTTTAAATATATTTTACTACAATAGTTTTCATTGTTTTAGTACTCCACTTACATGTACGCGCGTTGCGATGATAGTAAATACATTTTTTGTGTTCAAGTTATCGTCGCTATATAATTGAGAGTAAATTTTTAAAAATAATGTAAAGACAGGTGCATAATTCAAAAAACATTGAACCACCTCTGATATGTTTGAAAATTGCTTATTAACATGTACCACTTGCTCTATTTTCAGGTCTTACAAAGACTTATAAAATCCAGGGGGAAATCACAGAGCAGGAATCTCAACGTACAAATGGTAGCCGCGGAGAAACTTTCCCAGTGCGCTCCAGTAAGTTGCGTTTTAAATAACTATTTCAATATTTTTATTTGCTTTGAACTTCTTATGTTAGATTGCCATTAAGCATCTTTTTAGCAAATATTGCAAAATAAGAACTTTTACGGAATAACAACATAAAGCTTGATGTTTGTACATATGAATTCGAAACATTTATTTGTGTGGGTCTCGAAGCACCGTCTGATATATTCAATTATATAACATTTACTGAAGGTAGGGTTCGTACTCCTCCTGAAATTCCTGAAAAACTCCTGAATTTTGCTTTTTTTTTCCTAAGGGCCCTGAAAACTCCTGAAATTTGTCTTTTTTATCCTGATATTTCTTTTTTTATCTCCTGAAAAATTACAATCGAAGAGCAGAAAATATGATAAAACATAAAAATATAACGTTTCCGTTTTTCCTTATTGATAGAAAGTCGCTGGAATCCGGAATTCTTACTTCTGACCTTACTTAACTCCAAAACAGTCTACCGCGCATGTTCCGAGTTGCCGCAATCGGGAAAGATGGGAGAATTGATATTTAGTATAATTTTCTCCCAATTTTATAAAAATGCTCACACTACCCCCTTCTCCCCTACGATTGATTTTTTTTTCACGTTATCTCCTGAATTTTCTGTACTGTACTCCTGAAAAAATCCTTAGAAACTCCTGAATTTTACTATCATATATACAGTATGAACCCTGTGAAGGAAATTGTTAACAATAATTTTGTTTTTCAAAGCAAACCGGCATAATGACATTGATGCAACCGTTTGTTGCAGGAATTATTAATCCTCTGACTGCTTATCTCGCGATTTCCGCGGGTTGGAAGTAGTAAGTTTGTTTTCTGCTGCATCCCGCGATTTTCACAAGTTGATAGGTTTACTTAGTACTTGTAAAACGTTGAATCAGATTATACAAATAAAGCCTTGAATGTAAATAACAATTCGCTTCGTTCAACGGTATCCGAACATGTTTTCAAACGTTGCATCTAAATACCAATTTAAAAAAATTCGGCTGCCGGAGGGTTAAGAATGATGGTCAATCGTATTTAAATGAGTTTAAAAAGACCATCCTGATAAAAACTTCATATCGTGCCTTTGAATGCATTATCTGAATGCATTATTATGTTATCGATATTATTGAATTAATATCGAATAACTAGATGCATCTCAATAGATTCGTGACTGTTTGGTGATCTGCAATCGACACTAATAATGATCCAGAATGAAATTTCGGTTATGATAGGTCTTGTAAAGGAATAACAATGACTGTGACATACGATTCAAGAGCAGTAGTTGATCTCTCATGATTACGCATATCTTAAAATGTTTTGTAGCAACGGATTCGGAAACCCTCCTCTCTTTTGCGCATGCGCCGGGCTGAGTTATTTTCGTAATAAATAGGGGAAAAGTGAAGAATGGAATGGTTTACATTTTACTGAGTGTGATCTAACAAAGAACTCCGTAAATGCACTCATCTGACTCATTGCCTGACACCCCTTTCAGGTGTAAAATCCTCCAAATTGGTAGTCTTAGAATCCGTTGCTGAACTATATGAAAACTAACATCGGTATCCGCCATGGCAAATGAGTTCTAATCTATACCTTCGGGAGATCATAAAAGAGCCAATATTAATAGTTAATCATTCTTGCAATACAAAAATCAAGAAATTTGCATTTAATTATCACAACTGGACGCTAAATATTGCCTATATCATTTCGTTGTAATCTGAGGTTTCGCCTGCAAGAATCCTTCAAACAGTATGTGAGCGTTATTAACCTTAGTATATTTGTCATCAGCTGGGTTCTCTTGTAAAAGAACGAGTTATTTTAAGTTTTAAACAGTCAAAAGAATACTTTCTGAACATTTTTTTCATTAAATATAGTGTGTTATATAAAACTGATAGTCTCTGAAAATATGATTTTTTTTTTAAATTTACATAACTCAAAACCTATGATTACCTTTCTCACTTTCAACGTCTTGTTACACTTAATTCTTGTCCATTGTGATATGTTTGGATACACTTGGTCAAATTTTACATGCTGACCTTCGAGCAAACAAAAGTTTATTTTACTTTCTACATGAATCTTTAGAAATAAAAGGTCATATTTTCTATTTAACAAACTTTTTCAGGTTGCTTATACAGAATGATGGACGGATAAATAAACGCTATAATTTATACGTTGTTACAATTTTTATTTATTCCAAGAACTCCCTTAAACATTTTGAAAACTACAGCTTATAGTGCATGAATTATTAAGGTCTGTGCTGTAAATAACTGATGAAATGTGATAAGATTGCGCAAAAATAGTGGCGTTGTAGCTTTAAGTGGTCTCGGGGTATAGTATTTATTTTCATCCCCCCCTTTTCCTGCATAGGTCTTCAATTTCTTGCCCTCAAATGTAAAATAACTCGAAGATATTGTGTTTGCGGCGCCTCTCGAGACAAGCGCTAGAGACAGCTCTTTGTAGGTGCCACGGAAGAAAAATATTAATGTGCATTTGTTACTTTTTAAAGCCAAATAGGTCGAGGGAGCGTAAAATAATACAATGCTCGGGTCATTTCCTTTAATATACAGAGTGCACACTAAAGTCCCTTACCACCCTTTTAACTACCGAATGGCTGCAGCTATCTTCATAAGAGTGGTGTCTAGGCCATAGTAAAGTGACTATGCGCTACTGAATGAAACTACTTACAGCGCCACCTGGTGGAAAACGGGGGAGTTAGCGTTACTATCTCTAAAACGGTACGAGATAGAGGAAACATGTGAATTACAAAGTTGTAGAACATCATTGATTTAGTACAAAAAGACACCTTGTGGACGTAAATGCTTAGAACAGAACGCTTAAAACACTTATTTGTTTGTTCGCGATTTCCTACACTGGCACGTGACAAAACATCATTAGAAAGAAAAAAACAACTAGTTATCACAAGATAATTTTATTTTCGATGCTCAAACTTCTCTCTGTCAGCTACAATGCGCATCTGGACCCTTGCTTGAACTTCACGTTGCACACGGTACAGCATAGAGGGCGTCACGTTGGCACAAGCATCCGTAATGCGTAGTTGAAGGTCCTGCAATGTTGGCGGAGGGGTCGCATACACCTGCTGTTTGAAGTATCCCACAGGAAAAAGTCCATTGGAGTCGGGTCAGGTGAACGTGGAGGCCACTCTTGGAAACCACCATACCCAATTATTTGTTCCCCGAATTCCTCCACCAGGTACTGCTACACCGATGGTGTTTTGTGCGCAGGCGTACCGTCATGTTGGAACCATACGTTCTGGAGCTGCAAAGAAACAAATGTGCATTTTAAGCGTTCTGCTTTTAGCATTCATGACCATAAGGTGTCTTTTTGTACTAAGTCGATGATACTATACAACTTTGTAATTCACTTTTTTCCTCTATCTCGTACCGCTTTAGAGATAATAACGCTAACTCTACCGTTTTCCACCAGGTGGCGCTGTAAGTGGTTTCATCCAGTAGCGCATAGCCACTTTGCCGTGCCTAGACACCACTCTTATGTAGATAGCTGCAGCCATTCGGTAGTTAAAAGGGTGGTAAGGGGCTTTGGTGGGCACCCTGTATAATGAAGACTATGAGAAAGGTCAAAAGGTCATATTATGCTCCGGGCAGAACTCAACATCGCTCCACCAATGTCGCGCATACTTTTCTTACAATATTAAATTTACAACGAAGATTTTGTTTCCTCAGGAAATGTTCGACGTGGTTCTGGACGAGAACCAGTTGGAAGAAGCTTGCGAACACCTAGCTGAGTTTCTGGAAGCTTACTGGAGGGCTACCCATCCTCCTGTGAAGACCCCACCTCCCGTAGTCTCGAGACCCATCCCTTCCCCACATCCTCCCTCTCGACTCGAGGAACCTCGAGGTGGAGCTGGACTTCTCAGACACAATTCTACTCCTCCCAGCGTCAACTACAGGTCGGAGACAGACAGAAGACCGAGGCATATGGATGAGGTAAGATTACACACCTTGAGCCAGTTTAAAAGATAACAGTTTATGTAGAGTGAACACAATGGTATTATAAAAGAAAGATTCTGTTATACCGAATATCGTCACTCAACATGTAAAAGGTCATATGGCTAATAGCTAGATACGACAATTTGTAGTTAGAACAATAAGACATAGAAAATTGAACTTTTTGACATTTGATTGTAACTTTTATTGGATCAGATGATGACTCAAAAGATTTACCACCAGGTGTAAATCACAAAATACCACATAGCAGTGATAGGAGAAAATTAATTAGAATTTCTGACATTCGATCGTTTTCACTTTGAGTGACGATATAGCGTCATTTTTGACGATACATCATGGTAATATTTTTGTGTGCTTAGATATAGTATACATGGTAATCAAAAGTAAAAAGAAATGTAAATGCTTCTTGCTCTAATTTTGTACAGTTTTCAGGCGAATGCAGCTGCAAATAATTAAGCTTTTGTTTTAACCATTTGCGCAACTTATAACTCTTTTCGGTGAATTTGGCTTTGCAAATAAAAACAGCTTTGCATTTCTAACGACTTTAAACTCTGATAGAGCTGAAATATGTATAATTAATCAAGAAAATAAATTGCGAAAATTTTCAGATATAAAAAAATGTTAAATTTTTATAGACTGAATAATACATTTTAAAACAGCAATTTTCTTGTACAAGAAAATTTTAAGCAACATTTTTAAAATAAAAGAAATATTTTTAATAATTTATTTTTACTGTTTATCCTTGGACAAATCAATTTATCAAAGATTTCGCGTGAAAGCTCAAAAGTTGTGTTAAACATTTAATTGCAAAATTTTCGTTTAAATAAATGTTTCATTGGCGTTCAAATAAAATTTTATTTAGAAGTAGAGGAGAGTGGTTAAAACCGTATACTTTGATTTTGGCATTATTAATTCTTCTTTTTAGTGGACAAATTCTGAATTATACTCCATTTGTGAAAAAAAAGAATTAGTTGCCATTTTGTTGTTGTTGGATTCACTTCGTCTTTGAAGGTTTATTTGTTTTATGACGTCAACTCTCCAATGTTCGTTTTATTTTAAACTATCCTTACTTATTAATCATTACATTTATAAAAACTATACTAAGTCCGACTTATTATATGTTTACTAAGTATTTATATCCTATCCAACAATAAAGATTTATTAAAACAATTGCGTGGTTCTATTTCGTTTTTTAAAACTTCTGCACTCAGGGTAAAACTGGGTACTTCTAGTGGGTAAAAGCGGGTACTAGGGGAAACTATGGATATGCGACCCAAGAGGATTTTCTTAGGTTGTGAGATAGTAATTTTTGTGAGGACTATTCCTATTTGACCTTTGAGTCAAATTATCTGATGGAAAGCATTTCCAATTTATTCCGATTTTCAATATTTTCTTGTTTCGTGATAATTTCTAATAATACGAAGAATTATTTTAGTCAAAATTTTAAAAAGAATTAAAATTTATTTATTACATTATTTCCTCGCTTGCAAATAAATGATTTTTATTCATTTTTTTCTCATATAGAACTTAAAAACGCATGTAAAATTGAAAATCTTTTGCTCGAAAGCTTTGCAATCGTTTGGTTTTATTTAACGTATCGACATGTGGACTGAGGTCGTCTATTTGCTTGAATTTTAAAGAAGAAAGAATTGCGTAGAATACATTGTTCTTCTTTTGCTTTTGGATTGGATTATTTTTCCTCTTATACTTTTGGGATTTGGATCATTAAAATAGTAGGAGAACTCAGTAGGTCATTTACGTTCTTCCAATTTCTTTTTTATACAACATTTGTTAGATTCTTACATTTCATTTTGACGCTATTCTGTTCTTTTGTAATTTCCAAATCGGGAGTGTTTCAATACGCTAGCGACATTACTAAGTTCCCTATTTAATTCCTACAGATTTTATCACTAATTTAGATACGAATTTTGCAAATATTTTTAAATTGATTGTTATTATTCTTAAATTGTTAACTATTGTAACTATTGATAAATCTTTAAAAAACTGTATTTAGTCGTAAATTGTCAACTATTGCAATTTTTGTTAAATTTAAAAAAAAATCTTCTTTTTTCTTAAATTGTCAACTATTATAACTATTGTAAAATCTTAGAAAATAGTTTTATTCTTAAATTGTCACCTAAAATAAAAAATATGCTACTTTTCCACTGAAAATCTAATTTTCCCTAATTTCCCATAGTTATCACTAATTTAGATACATGTGCATCCGATTTTATCCCACTAGTGGGGTAAACTGGTGGGTGGTGGTACTTTGACTTTTTCTACAAAAAATCATTAGTAAAAAAGGTATTAAAACTATGATTTTTCCTGAAAGGTATATTGTACTCTGATAAATAATGAATATTTTTGTAAACTTTGACAGGCTGTATGTCAAATAGTTTAGCTCCGACAGGTCTTCAATCCTTAGGTATCCGGTTTTACCCAACTTTCCCCTATTTATATAATAATTTCGCATTTAACATCATAAATATACAAAGTTGCAACATTTCATCAAATGAAATGCAAATGGTTATTGTTTTAAAAATTTGAGAAGCGCCAAAATAATTAGACCCACCATGATATTATTCGATTAAGAAAAACATGCATTATGTGATATAATATTACCATAAACCATCATCTTCCAAATGATAGTCTCAATTCGCATATGCTGAGTAACTGGTCGATGCACATGCACGTTTTGTTGGCTAATTCAGGAAATTCATCATAATAATGCACTTTAACGGATAATAAGCGAATTAACTTCGAACATAGCAGTTCTTTGTGAGATCAATTCATCCATTTACATTAGAAGGAAACGTCTCTGTTCATAATTAGCTGAAAGAATTGTTTTTGTGTATTCTTGTGTTTACTAAAGAAAGGACGGTATATTGGTTTCATTTCAAATATATATTAAAGGTTGGAGGTGGAAATGATATTCAATTGCGATATGTTTTAAGAGTTATATCATTTGAGATTAAAAAATAATGAAATATTTGGAAGCAGAAGTTGAATGCTCTGTAATCATTAGTTATAGCCCTAACGTTCTCAAACCCTGAGCAATAAAAGCACAATAGTGCTCTCATTTAATTCTTTGTATACATTGCATGCTATTTCACAATGAAACTCTCATAAATACAAATGCTTTCACCATTATTTGCACGACCTTTGTTCGCATAATGTGTAATGAAAAGTGTCTTTAAAATATAATTTATATCTGTACAGTTGTTTAGTTATTGTATCAAACAATGAGTAATCTGACGATTCACATATTTGCTTTGCTCTGAAATATAAAAATTAATAGTGTAGAAAATAATCTATGGAAACACAGTCTCTATATCTCACGAGAAGTAGAATATTGTACTTTTTTTTAGTTTATACTGAATCTGATTGCTATGAAATTCAATAAAATAATAGAAATTAACAAAAACGTATATTTAAAAAAAATTGATCCTGCTGGCCTTAAGCCAAAAAATTATTTGCTTTTCTGCAAGTTATCCAAGTACTTTTTGTGTAAAGAAATATATACATTTTCTTTATGTTTTATTCATTCGAAAATTAATATATCTTGCTAAAAGCAATTTTTATGCATTCTGAATCCAAAATGTTTCAATGAATTGACGGGTCATTTTTAAAGACATGGGAAAATTCAATCCAATGCAAATGGTGATTAAGCAAAAAAGTATCTCGCGTTTTATTCTCGTGCTTTGATATGGTGGATTGTTTACATTTTACTTTGATTTTGATGGCGGCAGAATAAATCTCGCATATGCTCTGACTTTTAAATTGTTCTATTCGATGCCACGATTGTTATATGTGTTTGAAAATAGCACATGTGTCTAAAAGTTGAAAATTAATTTCTCATAATAGTGATGATAACTTTTTCATAACCAAAGAACTTTAATAAGGCGATCAAAATATGAATATAAAATTTAAAAAAATCGGAGAACTGTTCTCTTGAATAAGTACAAAATATTCTTCTATGTTTGGCAATCAACATCATATAAATAATCAGCTGCCTATTTGATATGTCAGATTCGTTTTAATAAATGTAAAAGAATTCTGAATAGGAAATCTGTCTGAAGTTTAACTTTAAACACCAGATCGTTTATGACTAATTACAAAATGTTTCATCAGAATTATTTATATTCATTATTTGTCCTACTTTTAAATTTCCTGCTCCTAATGAATTGCTAACAGCATGTTATAACTATTCCATAAAAGCACTTTGTTTAGTTTGAGTGAGTTTTAAGCCATTTTTGTGCGTTCTTCTGTTTCTGAACATCAAATTCTAATGTCATGGCATTTTAAATTTTAGAAGTATGTTAAAGTTACAAAAAGAAAGAAATGACTTTAGGCTTTTTGAAATTTTATCAACTTTGGTTAAAAGTATTCAAAATATTTTTATTTCAGTTTGTTAAGTCATTTCCTTCTAAATTTATCGTTTGTCATATTACTTATATATACATATTAGTTTTTTCAATTATATATAACTTAGTGAAAATATAATTCTTATTTAGTTCACATATTTAATCTCTATTAATAATAAAGGAGAATGTGCGTGTGTTTTTGTGTGTTGATCCTCTACAAGGCAGACCGCTAGACCTATGTCTAACTACGAGATTTGGCACAAACATAATTGAAGGGTGGGAATGTGCACCTCGGGGCCATTTTTTGAAATTTTAATTGATTAAAAATTATGCAAAATTTCGGCGTTTTTCCTTAATAACTTCAGAAAATATTACAGCACAGAAATGATTTTTGCACCATCTGAAAGTGCAAAACAACACCTTTCCAATGATATCAATTAAATTTCCGAATTTAAATTTTGGCAAAAAATATTTTTAAAAATTTAGTAAAATGAATAAAAGAAAAGGACTATGAGATATATAATAAGTTACATGTTTCCTGTGTTATGCACATTTGTATTGTATCCTTTTTAGTTTAAGAAGAAAAGCTATGTAGTTATTGTGTAATTCACTGATATTTTCCTTTTATAAAAAAATTTGTCTTCTTAAAATTCTTTTTTTGATATAGACTTGTTTTTAAGTAGATATTATTTAACACATATTAACATTCTTCTAAAAATATATTTTTTTACAAAATCATGGATATGCATCTTACTCATTTTTAGATATTATGTACTAGCCGCCTTCAACGACCTGCTTGTTCGCCGAGAATATGATTTAAATTCAATTTTTTATCATTTTATATTCATGGTTCTCTTAACAACGTAATTTTAAACTTCAGATTGTGGTAGATATTTAACCCATGTTCTATTAGTGACCTTGTACCTGTTCTGTTCATTGTCTATATAAATGTCCCTAATGGAGTCAAATAACTGACCATGTCCGGTAACCCCTAATTCCATGTTGTCGGCACTATCTTCATTTTCTTATTCTTGCAAAATTTGCATTCAATTTTAACATTAAAATGACGCAGCACATTTTATGGCCAGCGGCGTGTTAGCTGGATTAAAATATGTTGGGAAAAGAATAAAAGCATAGCAACCTCAACCTTATGCTTCTTAATATAAGCGAAGCAATATTTCGGAGAACTTGGTTTAGAGATTTCATAAAAATCTTGATGAAATAAAATATGAAAGCAAAATGTATTAGGATCCCATCTCAGATTACAACAATGAAAGAGAAATATGCAATTAAATATTTGTTTAAACAATTAAAACGGTTTCAGTTGCGTAGCAACAATGAAAAGTATTGTTGTAAATTATGGCAAAAAATATTTTTTTAAATTTATTAAAATTCGAGAAAACGTTGTACAAATTTAATTGATATCGTTGGAAAGGTGTGTGTGTGTTTTTTTACACTTTCAGATGGTGTAAAAATAATTTTTGTGCTGTAATATTTTGGAAAGTATTTAGGAAAAACGCCTAATTTTTAATTAATTAAAATTTCAAAAAAATGGCTCCGAGTTGCAAATTCCCAACCTTCAAAGTATGTTTGTGCCAAATCTCGTAGCTCTAGGTATAGCGGTCTGCCCTGTAGAGGACTAAGGCGCAGACAAACCGACAAATTCTCCTTTATTATTAGTAGAAATATTAGTTATTGCTTATTAAAATTTATAAGCCTTTAAAATGTTCTTACATAAATTATCATTAATGACTTGTTTTATATATAATATTATTCATATATATATATTTATCTTGTATGGTAATGATTAATTTTGTTTACATTTTTTAATCCAATTAATTTTTTATTGCGAAATTTTTATTTCTATTTTAATTGAATTTTAATTATTGAACTAAACATTTTTTTATTTGCAAAACTGTCATGAATTTTCTAACTTTTGAATGCTTAGTTTGTTTTTATTTACAAAGCTGTCATGAATTTTCTAACTTTTGAATGCTTAGTTTGTTTTCTAATTGGAAAGGAATGTTTGTCACTTTCTCTTATTATGTTTTCATCGTTTCTTTTCTTTTATATTTTAATATTTTTTAACATTCCTTGCTTAAAAAGAGGAACTTCAACTCTTGGAATTTCGAAATATTGTTTCGTAGAATTTAGTAAGCTTAGTCAGTGTTAGATTTTTCTTAGATAGTATGTTTTCAGGTTGTAATATTTTATGTACAATTGAAATCTTAATTTTTACAACATTTCATATTTTCTGAATATTTCTATTATATTTATAATTGCCCATTAATTGGTATAATACCTTTATTAAGGATTACACTGGTGTGCAAAATTGCAGCATAATTTTTGAAACTGAATTTTAATGCTTTCCTGAATAGAAATGGCAATGATAATAAAAGATAGAATTATAGTTATGAAGATATACGTTAACATAAAAAACCTGCGACAAGCTATTAATAATAAATTCAAATCAAAGATCTTACTAATATATCAATACGTTTTCTTTGCAATAATAGAAAACAATATATTTTCTGATATTTTTTTTAGTTTTGCACGCCATTGTAACATCATCAATCAATAATTTATTTATTGCTTGAATATGAAGCTTACTGCCTGGTTTTATTTGGGATGATACTTCAGGACACTGCTAAAACACTAGACACATCTAGAACGTTGAACTGTTGCTTTTCATTTGCCCTTATACTCACACAAGAATTCAGTTTTTATTTGCTAAATTCGATGATAAAAATACTTCGGAATAGTTCAAGGCATGTACCCATTTAAAAATTATTTGTCAAACCGATTATGGCTGGTGATTTATTAACGAACAAAGAAAAGGGCTTACTGTTCATGTTTCTATTGTTTCATCTATTTCATGACAGAACTTTCTGTTACAATAAAAATATTTTTGAAGGTAGCGTCCCAAATACTTCCAAGGCTAACATCTTCAGAACTACATCAAACTTTTGGGCAGAAAATACCGAAATGGATTGCATAAATTGTGTATTCAAAATACATTTGACTGCACAATTATTTTGCTATTAAATTTGTCTATTCCAAACTAACTTATTAGCTATTGTTATTCATCTTTGCTACAAACTGAAATGCTAAAAAAAATTGGTGCATTCCTTTAATAACTGGTTTATCCTTTATGAGGAGCTAAAACTGGGGTCAAGTCTTCTCGAAATTCCATAAATTCCCTGTAGATAATGTAGTCTATTTCAATCCGATTTACAAATCGATAAGCAGAATTTTTAACCTCAGCTTGTTGAATTGAATCTCAGATGCCATTGGTAGCTTTGCGATCTAGTGATTTAAATTATCAATAATCTTTGGGCAGAAGCTCAAGCTCAAATGACTAACAATTGTACACAAAACCCGAATGCATATGTCACTACAGAAAATGCTTCAAGTTGTTTTCTGATCAAAACTGTCTCTACATTTATTTAATACCCCATTGCATATCAATAAAACAAGCCTCCTGACACTAAAATGCCGTCATCACATAATCAGTTACTTGGAAATTTTTGAGGCCTAAGACCGTTGGATTTTTTCACATCCTCAATCCTTCCATTTGCTGTAACAGTTGAAAAAAGAACCGATCACTCACTTCCAGTCTCAAGTATTCAAGTGGTAGGATTGCCGAGAATTGGCAAAACACGTACCATTTGTTGTCATGGGTATTTGGGCAATTGCTGGAGGAGTGTTGATTCTTAAAATTGGCACAAAGAAAATGCTTTACTCTTTTCAGTCTGGTGCTTACCGAGGCTTCATTATTAAATTCTGAAGGTTTCGTTCATTTATAACACATGTAATGAGAAATCCATTTGAAGTGTCTTTACAACCACACTTCTGTAATAAATATAATTTTTTAGCTCAATTCTTGCATTTTATACACATATTCGATTGATTGTTTAGGAGAATTTTGCGGCGTAAGTGCCAGATATGACCATATTACACTAGGATACATCCTCGAAATGGTCCTTGAAAAATTCCAAATTTTGTCTTCTAAATCCGTTAAACCACTTCATGAGTCCTAATAATTAATTGTTATGAAAATCAGTTTAATCGTGGTGGTACTTAAGTCTGATTGTGGAAATTACTTTGAGCTTTATATATCTTGATACGCATTTCGGCAAATGTATAGGAGGCGTTGATACGTGATTAGACTCAACTGTACCAGTTTTTCTAATACTTCAGTTTGTAACATTTTATAACTGTATAACATTCCACATTTATTTTCCTATACCAATAATTTAATTAGCTTATTTCTTTAACCAACTAGAGAGGATCGCCTTACAGCTCTGATGACTCCTGTTCGGTAACACTCACCAGAGATAACCAGAAGGTCTCCATTCATTCTTTTTCCTATTAAATAATATTTGCATTAATATCTGCTTAAAAATATTCTGATTGAAGTTACAGGGAGTCCCAAAAAGGTGGGACTAGTCTCCAGTTTTAAATGCTAACTTTTTCCTTGAATATTGATGAGAAAAATCAGTTTTACATGGTACAGTACCTGATTAAACTAGTGAATTTTAAAATAAATCATTCGTTTTATATTTCACTATGTAAAGTATTATCATCCGTAAATGCGTATAGTATTTATCATTTAACGTAACATTTCATTATTTTTAAGAAGAAAATATACCGGTGAACTAAAAACTAAATTACTACTAGTTTAATTGTGGTAAAATTATTAATTTGAATTTCCATTCATTGTATCTTAGATTTTCTTTCATACAAATGAGTGATTAATAACTAAGATACTTCAAGTTTTCAATATTTTTTCTATAAATATGTTGATTGAAGATGTTTAAATTGCTTAGGACCGTTGAAATTTTAAACTGGAGTATATGCAGAAAAAATTCATCAACTTAAAACTCTTCTTAAAGCAGAATGTATTAAAGCTCAAAATATAGTTTTGCTTTTAATACTAACTTATAATAAAACCTATCTGATTATTTTCGAATTTTTATACTTTCCACAGTTAAAAATGACATATAGAAGCAATATTTAAGGAAATTGAGATTAATCCCATCTTTTGGAGAAGCCCTGTATTTAAGGTTTATTAATTTATCTAAAAGAAATGGAAAGAATTTTGAATGTTGATTGTGATCAGATTTTGTTTTATGTTCCCAAGAAGATAAAAAAAATTCGAATAACTCATTGGTTTTTAGATCAATAAAATAAATGTACTGGTTTGTAAGTATAGAAAAGATATTGGAACAATGCATTCGCAGTCCACAGGCTTTTGCCTAAGTTCGATTATGATAATGTTTGTATTTTAATGATTTTTAGCATATCATCTATTAGAAAAACTTGGTATGACTTTGGATATTGTTATTGAAATATTACCACAAAATTTACCAATACAATGATTTGATAATTTTTACAAATTTCTATTTGAATTGAAAATTATTATTGAACAAACTATGAAACTACTTTCGTTGAAATGTGTTTTGTATATAAGCTTTATGTATCTTGATTTAACTATTTCCTTCTTAACATATATCCATCTATTTGTGTCGTACTTTTATTTAAAACTTTAGAAGTTTCTCAGATTTTTCAAGAGTAATTGCAAACGTGTATCTAGGTAGGAAAATTATACTGCTGATAGTAAACTAAATTTAGGTTCTCCACTGAAGTTTTGAGTGTTGTTAATGGTGGGAAAAAGCATCATCTTACATCGAGAAGTGAGATATAGTGATATTATTAATTCAAAACCTGTGACTTAAAAAAATTTTAAGGCGTATCATGAAGAATATGCTCACAATTATCATGAAATATGTGTTTGCAAAAAATTATCAATACATTTGAATTTTTACTCATATTTGAAACTGAAAATGAAAATTAGTATCGTACAATATTTCTTATAAATGTGGTCAATATGGTTATATGGAAGACACTGGGAATCTTATAAGGATTGTTTAAATATTTTGTCTTGGTGTAATATTTAATGATATTTTGCAATCAGTGGTTTTCAACCTTTAATAATTGTACCTTGTGGAAGTATTTGTTGCAGTTTTAATGGGTTTGCTATGAGAACTCGAAATTTTCGTGATTATGTGTATCTATAAATTGAATTTGCTACTTTAGATATATATTTTTAATTATTTTCTGATAAACTTATTAGGCTCTTTCATATTTAATGACTTGTAGAGTTATTATTCAAAATATAGTTATCATATTATCGTACATTAATTATGTTTACTTCTTATTTGACAAAAAGGTTTTAGCATGTCCAACAAGTCCAGACATTTAATTATTCTACGTAATTTATTTAATCTCCGGGTTTGTTTGGGGTTTTTTCTGTTCTAGTATACAGCTGAATAACTATTCATACTGTATTCGCTTATCATTATCAAGAACCTAATTTGTATCCTTAATCTATTTGCCTTTTAAACAAGAACACTGCCACAGAAATCTCTACATTCAACACATGCAGAATTTCTAAATACAATCCATTAAAAAAGTAACTGATAAAATTCCATTTCAGTTAATAAGTTCATAATTGATCAGTCGAAGCACAGATTAGCCCCCACTGCCTTGTCCTAGTCCTTAGAAGTTTTAAGATTCTGCTCAAATTATCGATATTTGGATTAATATCAGCAGCATCTTAAAGTTCATTATAAACAGATTTCAAAAAATCTATATCCAAAAGTAAGCCATAAAATATTTAAATACGCTTAAAATGTACAGTTGTTCCTATTTGTTGTGCGAAATACTTGCCATACAAGTATCCCCCTTCCCTTTCCAACTTTTGCTCGCTCGCTTTTCAACACTCACCTCGCTCAGTATGAGAGAGTTAACACTCTCACAGTATGAGAGAGTTAACCCTCTCATACCGAGCGAGGCGGTTCCGGGAGGTCTAAAAATTTCCCCTTAACAGCGACGAAGGCCTGTCCGAGGCGGTTAGTTTCTTTTGAGGGGAGATGAGGTTCTGAGATCACTTAGTAGATAAGCGTGGTAGGGGGTCCAATTATCCTCGCCAACCGCAGCCCATTCCCATGCTCCTTAAGGCAAGGATGTAGCAGGGGTGGAGCGCTGGGGAAAATGACCACCCAGGTTCAGGTTGGGAGAGTCCAATTCATGTCGCTTCCTTCCAGAAAGTCCCTGCTTTAAAGGAGCTAGAAGAAAAAAGTCGCGTCGGGATTAAAGAGTTAAATACTTATAGGCTTCCAAAGGGTACGGGAACCAGAATGTATGTTTGACAAGCACTGCTTCATATAATTAATTTCTGTTTTTTTATTGTGTATTTGTGAGTCAAGACATTGTCTTCTTTTTCCAGCCTATGTCTCCAAGCATGGATGTCGACCCTCCGAGTAGTTACAGAATGATGTCTCGAGATCCACCTCCTCGCAGAGAACTGCCCCCCATCGCACCACCTGGGGACAGAGGTTACGGACCACCGCCGGACAGAGACATGCATCCTCTGCCCGACCGGTATCCGCAGACGCACCACTCTCAACCACATCGACCATCGGCCATGATGATGGATTTCACCGACCAAGAGTACAGCGACCGAGCTGCCTGGGAACGTGGAATCGTGCGGGACAGAGATCGCGAGCGAGACCGAGTCCCGCACGACTACTACATGGAAGATGTGGATCCTCAGATGAAGGTGAGAATGGACGATCGTGGGCCGCCGATGGACTACGGAGGACGCTACGGGCCTTCCGAGATGAGAGAAATGCGAGATATGACGGACTCCCAGGACATGAGGCACCAATCGCATCACCCGCTCGACAGAGATTACCCATCTCCATACAGAGGACAAACCATGGTGCATCGGGATCTATTATGAATGGCCTTCTCACCTTCATTTGAACTTCTTCTGAACCTAACTTCTATCCAGCCGTTGTACCTGTTTTCTTCAGCGAAAGTCTTAAACGCGAAAATTGCGATTATGAAGCTATCGAAATAAACGCGTATATCTTTACAGTACACTTGGATCCGTGTTCTTTTTAATTCCTTCTTTTCGTTTTCGTCGTCACGTGCAAAGAGACTTTTTACCAGTCTGATTTTTCAATGTACACACGTCTGTCGTCTTCTTTCCTTCTCTTCCATCAAGCATTGAAACCCGCCCATGGTCTGTTTATACCAGTTTCTGTATAGGAATAAAACCAGGGCTGGAATTTGTGCCGTTTCTTCTATTTCATCTATCGCTGCCTTCACAAAGTCCATCCCAGCACCATTCGTTGGTTTGTTGTTCACTGTCATCGTTTAACACCGATACCAAAAATAAAGATATACTGACCTCAGATCGTACTTTAACCTCATAGGACAATTCCTTGTGAACGTGGAATGCTCAAAACATAGAGACTAACTTTGACGTATTCGACGGCATTGGATCAAGAAACAAATTGCGTTTTAATCCTTAAAAAAAATAAACCTTCTGAGATCTATGTAAATTAGATTTAAGAAGAAATGGAAGAGCTTTCGCTGCAACTTTTAATATTATTGATTTTTTTATTTGTAGGAAGTATTTCCTCAAGATTTCAAATGATGCGCACATTCGCACATTTCAAACGCAGTATTTCGTTTGAGTTTTGCAAGTAAAAATAAATAAATTTTCTATCAAATTGCTAGAAATTAATACAATAGCACTCACTTAAAATTCTTTATCTCAAGATCTATTAGCTCATTCTCAATGCTGAAGAAAGAATGGATCGCATAGTCATATGTAGCCTTTTCCACTGTATTATGTGCGTTGTATGGTGTTCTGAAATTCATACAGCCACATTGGCTCTTTTATATAAACTGCATTAGCTGCGTATCATCTGTGATGTGCTGACATTCTTAATCCGCATCTATGTAAAATAATGTTGCAAGCTTAAAAGACATTATTATTTATTGTAAAATAATGTTGCAAGCTTAAAAGACATTATTATTTATTGAAGAGGTAGGAAGTGACTTTTACTCTAGAAGACAAAGGAAGTATTCAGTTTAGAACTTTCGTTAAATCGCAGATGTTCTATGCAAATTTGTAATTACTAATGCGCTATAAGTTGACAAATCATTTGTATTGTATTTGCATGCAGTATATTACAGTATTGATTCATGTAGTCAAGTTTGTGTTCCAAATTAGTTTATGTACTGATTGTTTAGACTTTTTTAAAGCAAAAGATTGGACAAAAGAGTAATTTTCTATAATTTAAATTTTTACTGTCAAATCTTTCAATTATATGCTTCTTGTAATATGAGATTCGTTAAGTTCAAGCTGGAGTTACAAACTGT
This sequence comes from Araneus ventricosus, assembly GCA_013235015.1. Taxonomy (NCBI): domain Eukaryota; kingdom Metazoa; phylum Arthropoda; class Arachnida; order Araneae; family Araneidae; genus Araneus; species Araneus ventricosus. The sequence continues at coordinate 410,579 of BGPR01000349.1, forward strand.
AACTTGCAGATAGATTTCGGACAAATCATTTTTAACCTCAGAGCTGTTTAAATTTCTTGAATATAACTAGAAAAAAATCATTATTCTTGTATTGGTGTAAAGTAAAATTTTCTTGCTTAATATTCGCATTTATATTCTGCCTACCTGCAAGTAGTAATATCTACTTAAAAATGTAATAAATACGGGCCATTACTGTAGAATTCAGGTGCACATGATATTGAACTTCGGTGATGATATATTTTATTTTTATTTTTTATTATCTAAATAAACATGGAGTGCTTTAAATTTTGTCTCAAAACCATCTGATTATTTCATTCTTTTCTACAAATTACAAAAAAATTAGTCTGTATTTGAGTTTAATTTACATTTTATGTGAAAAATAATTAATTATAGATATAATTTACCAGTTCATATTAGACTGTAAGTAGGTTTTGACATTTCTTCCGTCATTTCTAAAGTCGTCTCAAAATTTCTTTTCGATATGCAGACAGAGTTCTGCAATTTTCTATATATTTTTAAAAAAATTCCTCACGAAAATAAAATAAGCCCTAAATTAAAAAAACACACGCACATATTTTATTTTACCTAATCAAAAACTTTTGTGACTTGTCAAAATTTGTAAATATACTTCTAAATGTAAATTTTCAATTCTGAATGATTCAAAAAAAAATGTTTGGTTTCTTTTCATAATTTCTTTTTTAATATTCTTTGAATTATTACAAATGTGTATTTTTAGATTTCATTTATTATACAAAATTGGTTGGCATATCACCTACGAATTTCAATTATAAAGCTAATTCGACCTCGTAACTTTCCAGATTAAATTTCAGAAAGATACGATTTTTTCTCAGCTAAAAATAGTCACTTGGTTTAATAAAGTGTGAACATTTATACTATGGTAAGTGGTTGCATATTGTTTATCTATTCAAAATACACGTTGTCATTCCTTGCGTAGTGCAACTCAATCATGCAGTGTAAATAACATTGATTCAATCTGGAATGTTAATCGATATGTATTTTGTATCGATTTATATATTGAATGCATATATTAAAGTTAGTGGGATGCACTGCAGCTGCGCTTCAACCCGTGCAATGTATTAACATTGGTTTTCAGCTGTTAGATGTATTTATACATTGTTACGATTTTCATACATAATTTAAATACAAGTCAAAATCAAAAAGATATAACATCTTTGGGTGACGACCAATATCTTCCTATAAAATTATAATAAAAATTTTTCACTGATGGAGAATAAAATCAAAAATCTTTTCCTGCTTCCCAATATAACTAAAAAGTTTTTTTACGATTATCTAATTATTGTTTTGTCTTAAAATGTGTCGTGGCAAGCGCGCAGCGTTTGAACATACTTGCTATTTAGTAGAAAAGTAGTTAGTGCTACAAGTTGGAACTGTTTTCAACCACTAAATATATTTCCACCAACTGAAATGCAATTCACTGATATCCTACTGATGTCTTAGTAAAATGTTTTCAAATGCAAAGATGAGCTGATTGTAATAGACTTTTGTTTTACGTATATTGCATTTCTTGCAGTATGGCAACACGTTTCAAAGCTGAAAAATTGCATAAATATCATATGCAGTGATAACCGTTTTTGTTAATGTATATGCAGTTAATGAATCCAAATAGTCCCATTTTTATTTGAAAATTATCTATACTATGAAAATTTTATTTATATAGATGCTAAACTATTTTTTTCAAAAATGCTAAAAATTTCCCTGCACAGCTATTCAAAGTAATCTAGAAACCTGGACGAGTGTCCACGTGCGCGAAATCGACCAAAATATTCACAAAACAGGGGAGACAGATTGCTTCTCAAAGCGATAAACATTCTTGTCGATTGCTGTTATCTGATCCCCAACAGTGCACGAAAAGAATCTATGCAATACTCAATCTCCTTTTAAAAAAATTCGCATGTCCAAGATGAAGTTTTATGATAGTATCTCTCTTCTCTGAATGAGCAGTTGACATTTTTGATTATAATCTCTGAATATTTGGTAAAAAATGTTTGATTTATCACATGTGATATCTAATCTCTTTTCTTCTTAGAGCATGGCATCGAATCGCGTAGATTTAATTGCCTCTAGCAAAAGTACTTTACTAAACTTCATGAAGCTTTGAATAATAAAATGAAGCTCCGAGACCAATTATATATTTATTTAGAAATCTTGCTACCTTCTAAATAACAAATATAAAGCATTTTTAATTTTTAAAATTTATAAATTATTTAATAAGGCTGTGCGTTGTTAAGATTATGCGTTAAATGATTAAAAAATTCTATACTTATTTTCAAAATTCTTCACCGTTTTTTTTCTGGTATACAATAACAGCAAAAACTCCTACAAGACATTATATAATAATTTTATATTTTATGATTGCTAAGATATAGGAAATCAATTACGATCGACGAAAATTCAATACATCCTTTAATAAATAAGTATGCACAATGCTCTAATTTCCTTTTTTTAAAATAAGGTTTCTTTATTCGCCAAAAAATTATCAGCCACAATTATTTTTTAAACCAATTCTCAACTAAATAATAAAATATGGTCAAATTAAATTTTCACCGTTTATTCTATCAGCAATAAACGATTTTTATAGAGCAACTTAATTGGTCTATCTGGGGGTTCCCAACCTTTTTTCCCTCGCGTATCCCTTGATTAGTCTTTTTATTTTCAGGTACCCCCCACTGTCATATCTCCCCCCTCTAACCTTCCACCTATACAAAGAAGTTTTTATCAATAATGTTAAGGGCCCAGGTAAGCTTAACCACTTAACTTAATAATTTTCTTTGCTATCTAATAAGATGACCCCTCCTGTTTTGGAAAGGGGCTGTCGTTTTCATTCATCTAAGAAGGCATAGGATACTTAAGATGTTTATGGATTCCTACATATTTTTTGTGTCAAATTATAAAGCTAATTAATGATTCAATTTTAGTTTATAAGACTAAAGTTTCGATAATTCGATGCACGAGTATTCTCGGGTTGTTAAGTTAAGCGGTTAAGACTCGAATGACTCGAATTTATAACATTTGCAAGACTTGCTTTTGATTTTACATAGTATTCCATTTTCATAATAGTATTAGTTCAACGTCAAAACAGCTCAAATCATGATTGTAATAATTTCGAATTAAATTATAAGGATAGCTAAAAATTTCACTTCCTTTAACTTTCCTTTTTACTTACTTTGAGGGTAGGATTAGGGCTTGCACAACTTTCACTTTTACTTTTTACACGAACTTGGGGAAACAAAATTCGGTAACATTTTGAATCCCTTATGTTTTCTTGTGCTCGCCATTACCAACTTTGAGTTCGCGTACCCCAAATGGTCCTTCGCGTACCCCAAATGGTCCTTCGCGTACCCCAAATGGTCCTTCGCGTACCCCCAGGGGTACGCGTATCACAGGTTGGGAACCTCTGGTCTATCTAATCAAATCCATTCTGCATCGTGTAGTGTGTAGCAACTTCAGCTCATGTTTGCACATATAAACATCTGCATTGTTTCTTCTACTTAAGAATAATGTAGCATTTTACGAGTACTTTCTTAGAATTATTTATTATTTATCAAAATAATTCACTTCTGTGACTTTATTTTGAGAGTTGTATAAATTTATGTGTAAGTTATTTGTTTTAGATTATTTTATGTCGTCGAAGAATGGATAGTTCTGAATCGGAATATTTTTCGAAGCCAGAGTCACCTTTTCCTTACGCTGGCTTTCATACTTGTAATATTTTTAAGGTTTCCCGTGATAAAATCGACGCTGCAATAGATGTAATACAATTACTGTTAATACACTCGTTTAAACGTTTGTTCCTGTTTTGTCATTATTTTTCTGGCTTGACTGCATAATATATATATTATATATTAAATTTCTGAAATTTTATTGAAATGTGGTGTGATTTGTTTCCGTACTTTCTCACAAACATGTTATTTGCAACATTTTTATGTCGAAAAAAATTGCACAAGGTTCAAACTACAGTCAATTCTGGATAATTCGAACTTGTTTAATTCGAAATTCTGGATAATTCAAAAAATTTTGCTCGGTCCATAGAATTCTGTATTAAAATAATGTTAAAAAATTCTGGTTAATTCGAATTTTATTTTTATAATTTGAATTTTTCGTACGATTGCCCTTAAAATATTACGGTAAAAATTGTTCCCGAGACTTTTCTCAGCTAAGGTGCATTATTTATATTAACGATCTTTCTAAGAAAAAGAAAAGCGAGGGTTGGAATGTCACTATGCGTTGATTTCCGAGGATTTTTCTGTCCACCCTCTAATGTTACCCTCTCCCCTCCCTACTGCATTCACTTTGATTGGTCATCCAAAGCCTGTCTGCATTTTCAGATTGCATTCACAGAAGCAATTAAAAATATCTGCCTTTTTTTAAAAGTGATGAATAATTAAGTTTTTAAAAAATGTTCGATTTAATGAAAAATTGTAGCAGTATTCTTAGATAAAGTTTGTGTTAAATCTTTGATCGTGGAGTTAATCTTTTTTTATTTATCTCTTTTGTTCGAGAGAATATATGTAATTCGAATTTTTGGATACTTCTAACTTTTTCTCTGGTCCCTTCAACTTTGAATTATCCAAGTTTGACTGTATATATGGCAAAACTTCTTAAACTTTTCCGCTGGTTATCTCATCTATGAAAGAAAAAATAATTCGCTACCCTAAGTGTAAGAAATTAAATATTAATTAATGGAAAAAGAAATAAAATGTTAATTAATGGTAAATAGAAAGAAATTTGGAAAAATATAGTTATTAGTAATATTTTTTTGAAATGTTTAAATCAAATGGTCTTCTGGATTAGTTTCTTCAATGTAAATAAGCAAAAATAACAAAAACACTCTTTGCCAAAATTTTACTACCAAAACATTCATTTGCACGATCCCACATCAAGTCGCGATACATAATTCCGAAATTCAACGTCCAACCTGTTAGGATATGTAGTTATTACATTTAAAAAACAGAATGGCATAGGAATGTATGACCAGTAACGCCTAACTCATGAACTTAACACCACCCCCACACCCTCATGAACTTAACAACACCCCACACCCTCATGAATTTGACACCATCCCCACACCCTCATGAACGTAACAGTACGCCCATACCCTCATGAACTAGGGGATACACGAAGAAGCAGCAATAGGACAATAACAGGAGAACACTTTTTATTTGTGGATACTTTGCACTTAGACAGTAAGTGCACGTGTCAAGTTTCGCAACTAGTGCTCAAAATCTTTACCGTTCACATTGGTAGCAAATGGATTGGTGGACTGTTTCGAATCAACCCGGTGTTTCGCGAATTTCTGCTACCCTTTCGTTGCCATCAACAATTCCCATAACAGAAGGTGCATGTCCGCCAACTCAAACTTCTGCTTGTTCTCCGTACTAAGTCGAAAAGTTAAATGAGTAGAGCTGAAATCCAGTTGCAACGCTGACGATCCCTTCTTAGCCACTCCAATTGACGTTTCTGATCATACTTTCCTGTGTGATTTTTGGATTATCTTTGTATATCTTACATCCCCTAAGAATTTATACGTTAAATTTTGAGTCGCTCTGAATCGCAATCTGTAAGAATTATTTAACCAGTGGCGGCTCGCGAGCTCAGGAACGAGGAGGACTTCAAAAAAATATTCATCAAGAGAGTACAATTTCAAAAGCTACTTTATCTCCAAGTAGGCCAAATTTTTCAATTCCAAATCCAGATGTGAAATTTCCTGCTTTTCATACAAAGTAAGTAACCAGCATATGACATTTATTTTCTATTAGTTTTACTAACAAAAATTAAAGTGAATGTTGATGTGACGATTCCTCTGATGAAAAAAAAATAATAATCGGAGCTCCACATATGCACTTCCCTCCTTGCCCAGTTCACTCGATAAAGCTCTTTCAAAAATGAATATCAAATAACTCATATACAGAAAATTCATTTTTAAGCTAAAACATATTAAATACATTTTTATTGAAATACTCTAAAAATTTGAAAATTTTAGAATAGTATTATTTGCTTGAATCTGTCGTCGCAACACGAAAGCGAAACTCATAAACAGCCAATGAGATTGCAACTTGTACGAGAGTGATAAAAGAAGAAAAATATATTAAAAAGAGCATCTTTCTTTCGTTAAAAAGTTGGCCCCGTGCCAGCCAGAGCTGCGTTGACTTTCAGCCCATCTAAGCTAAAGGAAGAAAGAGTTGCTTTTTTTCACTCCGGATTTTCTGCTCAGTGAACGGATTTCGGGGGGGGGAGGGCTGCGTCTCTCTTCGTTTGGATTCATTTTATGCCTTTTTATCAATTTTGTGTTACTTTTTTGCATTTTCGTAAGTCATTGAACTCTGAGAGTGGAAAAGTAAGCAAATAAGATTCAAAACGAAAAATACAATTTTAAAAAATAATTTGAGGGGGTGTTGCAACTCTGCAGCCCTAATGGACGAGCCACCACTGTCTCTAACAGACAGGAGCGGTGTTAGAGTCTGTCCGACTGGTGCACAAGGGTAGGGGCGAAATGATGACCATCTCAAATTTTTGCCAGATCTTTATTTATGTGCTAGTTGAATAGCCTGTTGCGTGAACGGGCTACAAACATTTGCCCCGACAGGGTGCGCCTGCCCCTGCTACCAGATAGATTTGAATTAGATGACCTTAATACCTGTAGTATTTCGTCACTCTACATAGACATAATTAGATGGCATATGCAGTAACGTTTGTCAAGTTACTGTGATGCCACATGGATTGTCTCCATTAGTAAACCATAAATTTTGTGTGTCTGCATCATTTTACTTAAAATCTCCAAAAAAGAATTTTTTTTCAGGTTTTCCAAGTTTACTATGGTTCTGCTGGAAATCTATAACGGTCATTCATGTGTACTTGGTTTGAAGAATAGAATATCTTTATTTTCTTTCAAAAAAATTATAAATTTGTTTTATTGGATCGCTATTCACAAACATAAAATGAAACAATTTCAGTCTCAGTTTTAAAAGCTGTAACATGCAGTTGGTGTTAACATTAAACCACATAAATTTTAATTTATCTGTAGCGAAACATAATATACTTTTATTGGAAATCTAAAATTGCTATTAAATTTTCTCCCCTCGTATGATACATTTGATATAATTTTGAATAAGTTAATCCGTAATTTATACTCGTAAAATAACATAAGTGTGTTAAACTACATTTTAAAATGTCAACAGAGTTATAATTTTTTTTCTTTCTATAAATTTTTCAAGTAAGCTTTCCCACAAATTAAGCAATTTTCTTCTGACTTTTATTAATTCATAAAAAATTACAACCAAGTTCAAAACTTTTTATGGCTTGAACTGTTTTAAATAAAATGTCACACACAATAAAAAACGAATAGGTGAACTATTATTAGTCACTTTTTCTAAAAACAAAATTGACATGGTCTTCAAATTTCAACATATTTTTAACCATACGCCAAACATGTACTTTTTATCCTTAGTGTAAATATTTTTCCTGAGTCTTACACATTTATTTTTTGATAACAATATAGCAAAGAAGTATAAAACTGTAAATCATCGATTTTATTCAAAAAACTCATTCTTCATTTTAAAAAATACAGTAAAACTATTTATATACAATATAGAACGAAAACTTCTATAAATGTTATATAGAATTATGATTGCACATATTATATCGAACACAAAAATAGTTTAAATATTGACACTGTATAAGTGACAACTACAATATATTTATCTACACTCTACATTAATAAGAAGAGTCTATATACAAGTGCTGTTCGGTGCTCATGTTAATTTTGGCCTCTCTCGAGTTCTCGTTGTTTCCGATTTAAATGGCATTTGAGGAAGAAAAATTTCTTCTATCAGCAATGAAGAGATGAGCTCAACCACTGAAAAATTGCAAAAAGTAAGCATTCAGTAAATAAATTTGAGGAAATGTCAATTCGTCGGTTGAATGTCAAACAACACTATGTACAAAAATTGTTTTTGGAATAATATGTATTGTGATGTATTTCAGCATAGCATGAAGAATCGGGGAGCCTTCTTTATCAAAAATAATAGATTTATTGGACGTCTTCCACGGCACAAACATGTAAAACAAACACATACACTTACATAACAAACGTTACATCACTGATTTACATCGAATTCAAAGTTCAATCCTCTTATTATTCTCCGTTGCTAGGCAACGTTAGCAAAAGACAAATACATCGTTGCCACACTATTTTTATAACCTTTAGAAAAGAATCAAAGCCAAAAGATTTTTTTAATTAATTTCTTTTACAGCCAAACGATATTTTTAAATTAATTTCTTTTATGACCAAACGATTTTTTTAATTAATTTCTTTTATGAGCAAACGATTTTTTAATTAATTTCTTTTATGACCAAACGATTTTTTATCTAATTAATTTCTTTTCTTTAAATACTTTAATAATTCTACAAATATATATATATATTATTCGTTACGAATATTACAGTACACTACATGTACTTGAATAGTGAAGGTTTCTGTAAAATCAAAGTTATAACTCGGCTTCTGTTATTATAACATAATCTAATTATTGAGACGATGAATCGACAGTAATGTATAAATAAAAATATGCTTTCTGACTTTACAAGGTATTCACTCTCATCGTGGCCCAAGAGTTAATTTCTAAACTGTTAGAGATAGGCATATACTTCTAATTGGGAAAAAATACTTTTAAATGACGTAATACGATTTAATAAACGTCTGACATTTCCAGGGCTTGGAATCGTGAACATTCTGGAAAATTCCCTGCCTACATTTGATGACCGTGGAAATAAAGATACGTGCGACAAGAATCTCAACACTGCCTATGGGAGTGCCGTTCACCTAAGCTTTCAGGTGACTCCAAAAGCATAAGAAAGGCGCAGTTCGGGTCCGCGCCGTAGATTTTTCGTGAAAACGTCGGGATAAAATCATAAAACAAGTGTTTCGTATTAATATGTAATATAATTATCAATCTCTTTAATACAATATTTACACAGAGTAGTATAATGATTACAGAATAGATAAATCACAAGTTTATCGCATGTAGCAACGGTCTGCGGTAGCTTGTGATTTATCTATACTGTAACCATTATACTACTCTCTGTAAATATTGTATTAAGGAGATTGATAATTAAATTATATATTAATACGAAACACTTGTTTCATGTTTGTATCCCGACGTTTTCACGGAAAATCTATAGCGCGGACCCGAACTGTGCCTTTCTTATGTTTTATTTAGAGTAATTTTTCATGGTGCCATCTGTTGACAGTATATAGAACTACATTTCGCATATGCGCAGTAGAACTACAAATTATTATTTACTACAAATTATTATTTACTACAAATTATTATTTACTACAAATGCTCATATTTCCCGTAATATTCAAATTTTTTAATTCAAATTTTAATGCAATGTTTCTTTTACGTATTGTCGAGTATTCTGTAAGTTTCGTACAATTCGAAAGAAAACTCTGCATGTTATAACCGCAAAACATGGGGAGTTTAAAATGTTCAATTTAATACCGATTCTTACAGATATTCTAATAAATATTTTCATTGTCTCACTTTGGGTGCTAGTAATACTCCTCAAGCACTTTAAAATGACACCAGATTCAACCTCTTAGGCTAAACGCGTTTCCACGCTACACTTATTTATAACCATACATAAATCTAATTCATAACAATGACGCGCATGCGCCTACACTGGTACGATGAAGTCACAGGCAAAACAAATACCATGCGACAAATTCTTACAGATATGATCTATTCGTTGTGGGGTCAAACATTCTTTTCGCATTATTAGTCTCGCAGTTATTAGCGATTCAAATCTGACGGTATTTTGTCACACAACAAAGTTCGACCGACTATCACTGTAACGAGCGGAAAGACGTTTTCACGTCAAAAGTAATCAGGGCACTTTAGGTAAAGTGATCTGGTTGTCCAACGAATGCGAACACCAAGGTTTTCCCACCTTAGAACAAATGTCATGTTTTAGAGTTGACGAACTTCATGGCCAAAATGAGTGGAGGCATCCAACATGCTGCAACTACTTTTCACAGTGCAACGATTGATGGACCACTTTTTCAATGATAGAAATTTTTGTCCAAATTTGTTCCTGAAATATTCGGTAATTTTATCAGTTCACGTAAAAACTATCTTAACCCCCACGAGTCCTCCTATCGCTGCCGTGTTCAGTGCCCTTTCGGAGTGAGTACATTCTCGTTCGGATCGCCTTCGCAAGCGGATACCTTCGTGTCCGAAAAAATTCCCCTTTGAGAATGAGAATTATCTCTCATTAAATTGTATTAATGCTTTAGAAATCATTCTTAATTGTTACCTTGATCGCATATGTTTTGGTTTTTATAATAAATTTATTTCAAGTTAACAGTTTATTCATTGCACTTGTATATCACTGAACTATCTTCCAAAGTAAAAGCCTGTTAAGTGGGCCTCGATCAGACGATGCGGGATTCAACAAGTTTTCGTGCAGCATGGATGTTCACCAACACCATCTACAGCGATCCTGCGTAGCTATATGAGCAATAATATACCCCTTCGGAAGTAGTTTTCCTTAAACATCGATAGTTCATCTGATACTGCAGTCGATAGTTTTCCCAAACTATCGACTGAACAATCGATAGTTTAAAAAATATCGTTACTATCAATAGTGTCGATAATTTTTTCCCCGCGATACTATCGATAGGTGTTCTTCCAGTAGACAGTTTAGAAACTATTGATAGTTCCAGACGATTGTTTCAGTCGCTAGTTTTGAAACTATCGATATTTCCAGTCGATGGTTTTAAAACTATCGACTGAAAATGCGACTATCGATAGTATTTCTCGGGAGAAAATTATCGATACTATCGATAATTTTGAGAAAGTCGATACTATCGATTGTTTCAGTCGATAGTTCCAAAACCCCGATACTATCGATTGTTTCAGTCGATAGTTCCTAACCCCGATACTATCGACTTGGCTTCGATAGTATCGATAGTCTATCTGTGTTTAAGGAACACTATTTAGAAGTTTGTACACGCTGTAAGGCAGTATACCCTGTATGTTACATTCCATATTGTACATATAAAGGCTTGTTGTCCTCACTCAGAGTGTTGGAGCCCATAGCTATAATTTGCAAATTACTGTAGCCCCGCCATACGCATTATTTAGCTTATTTAAGGGGAAGCAGTATATGAATATCCTAAATATATTAAATAATTTAAATTTCTTACCTCTTTAAGGCTGACTTTTACGTATCCATTCTGCAAAGGGTCTTTCTTTTCGAATGTCTCTGAAAGCAGAATTTTAAAATAAGGATTATACATAATATACACATTCAATCGATTTCATCCAACTATTATAAAGCAACAGCAGAAATATTTCAACGAATCTCACTTCAGATATTCCGTATAAACTCCAAACTATTTTTGTCTTACTTCCCTAAAGGGAAGAAAGTGTTTAAGACTCAAAAAAAAATAACATAAAGATTGCGATGGCAATACTCTAACGCCAACGATGACTCACAAAGTTTCATGTGAGTGATTTCAATCTCAACGACATTCCTCAGTGGGAGAGATCCATAATAGTGAAACAAAGTAAACGAAGCCCGGAGTATCGTATTCACTTTTCGCCCCTCCAGATCTTATTCATCCATTTCTGGATTTAAAAACGAGAAATTCATGACAAATATTACATTCGTGGCGTTCTTCCCAAATACTTGTGCGCCAACTATCTATACCCGCAACCCTTGCCCACATCTTGCCTTTTCAAGACAATGGGGCTTCACCAAAATTGGTGACGGCAAAATGAAGGGGCTTATGGAGTCAAACTCACGCTGCATGACACAAAAGATTGCAAAAGAATTGAACATCCACCATTTAAGTGAGGTTACACCAAGATTGGTGACGACAAAATGAAGAGCCTTATGGAGTCAAACTCACGCTGCATGACACAAAAGATTGCAAAAGCATCGAACATCCACCATTTAAAGTGGGGGCCCACAGACGACAAAATGAAGGCTTGAGTCAAACCACAAGCCACACAAGATCATAAAGCATTGAACATCCAACATTTATGATGGGTCCCACCCAAGATCAGACACAAAATGACACCATGGAGTCAAACTCACGCTGCATGACACAAAGATTGCAAAGCATTGAACATCCACCATTTATGGAGGTTCACAAGATTGGTGACGACAAAATGCAGGAGTCAAACTCACGCTGCATCACAAAAGATTGTAAAAGATCGAACATTGGTCATTTAGTGGCCAACCAAGATTAAAGTATGCCAGAACAAAATGGAAGGGGCTTATGGAGTCAAACTCGTTGCATGCACAAAAGGTAAAAAGCATCTGAACATCACATTTATGGTAAGGTCTCCAGATTAGTGACGACAAAATGAAGGGCTTATGAGTCAAACTCACTCTACATACAAAAGATTGCAAGCATTGAACATCAATCCATTTAAGTGAGTTACCACAGATTACATTTGAAAAATGAAGGCCTTATGGAGTCAAACCTCACGCTGACATGACACTAAAGATGCAAATAAGTCACCAATAGGCTCAAGGTGCACTGATTATCAGCTACCTGCATACCAAGCAACATCAGCATCCATTGTAGGCCCACCAAGATTGGTGACGACAAAATGAAGGGGCTTATGGAGTCAAACTCACGCTGCATGACACAAAAGATTGCAAAATCCTTGAACTTCCAACATTTAAGCGCTCAAAACTACATATGATGTTCGGGTTCGTAAGAAAACTCGATAATTTGGTTCCTTATAAACGCAAAGGAGATTCATATTAGGCATCCATAATATGCTCATTAAATGGGAGAGAAAATGTCCTTTTTCTGGTCAGACAACCAACTAGTAACAAGAAGTGGACTGTTTATACCAATACAAACAGTACTGGTAACAGTATGTTGCAAGCAATTTTGTTCCCGATATGAAGATTTACCAATAGTATCGAAAGGAGACATTTGCCGGAAGAAGATTCTGTTCTCAGTGAGGTGTAGTGTTTATTAATGGCTCCTACCAAGGAATCAAACTATCTATTTAAATGTATATTGTTGTGTATTCAATTTTGTTCCCGATATGAAGATTTAAAAATAGTATCGAAAGCAGGGATTTGCCGGAGGAAGATTCTGTTCACAGTGAGGTGTATTATTTTAATGGATGGCGAAGGAACCAAACAATCTATTCAAATGTATATTGTTGTGTATTCAATTTTGTTCCCGATA
>BGPR01000349.1:442120-462141 GCA_013235015.1 Araneus ventricosus
ACAATACTGGGTATGTGGCTTAAAGGCAACATAGCCAATAAGGTAAGGCCTTTAAGGGTTAACAGCTTTAGTGTCAAGATTACATAACAGATTTCACTTATTTAGCTTATTGACAACAACAGGCATTAGAGCTTCCGTCTTATCCTCAAGATTTTAGAAAACAATATTGGGTATGTGGCTTAAAGGCAAATACCCAATAAGGTAAGGCCTTTAAGTGGTAACAGCTTTAGTGTCAAGATTACATAGCAGATTTCACTTATTTAGCTTGTTGCGTTTTCATAAGATTTTATTCAACTTGAGTGTTTTGTCCACAAATCTGGAGATCGATTTCTTACCCACTTCCAAACGAGCCACAGCTTTGAAATTTAGCACAGTGGTGGGTTTCCGGAGACAATACAATATTATGCAAAAAAATTTGCAATCTATACCTATTTTAAACCTAACAAATGATATTAAAATTTTAGCCTGATATTTGGGCGATAAAGTTTGGAAGGTGGTAACCTCACGTTAGTGTGTTGTAACAACACCACTAGATGACACACAATAGAAGGGGGTTCGGCCTGTGAATCATCCCCATTTCGGAGCGGCTTGAGGGTTAAAGGTCAGATCGGGGAAGTGAGTCTTGTTCTGTCTCTCGGTCTGTGTCACACTTTTTTCAAATTCGTAATATGTATATTCGTAACGAATATTTAAGATGTGTTTTATATTGGAGAATTCGGTAATTGAATTTGCTTTACTATGCCTAACATGTCGTGTGTATTCGTATCAGCAGTCACTAAAAATTAGAAAATAAAACAAGTAAAAAAAATTAAGATATAATCATCATATTCATGCGAAAAAATGAAAGCAATAAGTTGAAAATAATTTTTCTGATTACAATAAAATGCATGGTTCGAATAAAAGCGTGGGCGCCTTTATCTTCTAGGAATATTCCATTTGTTTAAGGAAATATGCACAAAATATAAAGTGCTATATAGGGCGCCCACGCTTTTATTCGAACCATGCATTTTACTGTAATTTCAGTACTCTACTGCATTTGATATATAAAGAGTATTTTACCGAAACTCTCGGGTATTCCGAATTTTTCCGACATACAGACCCAATTAGTTCGGATTCCCGGAATTCCACTACACTTCCGAAAAATATTGTTTCGGCCTCGGAGAGGTCTAAAACGTAGAAATTCATCAAAATCTCGAGTTCGAATTCTTTGGATGATTATGTTTTCTCTTTCTCGATACGAGAAAGTATCAACGAGAAAAATTCCGTATTTATAAAACATGATATTCAAAATAAGAAGAAAAAACGTTATTCATGAGCGTGATTAAAATTTCTGATAGTCCGACAAAACGAGCAAAAGCTCTCTTTCCGATCCTGTCTCCAAAATCGATGACTATATCTTCAGGGAGAATGGAATGCCTCTAATTATTTCAACTGGATTCTTCATACATATCATAAAAGAGGACGTTATTTCCATAAATCCAACTTTAGTATCTGTATTTTCAATGCTGAATAGTATCAGATGCCTGAGAATCATATACTGGTTAGTTAAAAAAAATTGGCATGAAAAGAAAATATACAAAAATTTGAGAAGTTTTAAAAAAGAATTCGTCAGAATCCGTGAAGTTTCGTCAGATCAACTGAAATAGATCTCGATTGTTCTTCTGCTTGAAATCGAGGCTTGGAGTCGGTATTTCAATATAAACATGAATATAGTTCTGAAGGCTCTCCAGCCGAGATTGAAAATGGCGCGAAACGGGAAGTTTCAGTTCAACAGCCAATTAATAAATTATGCAATTTGATTAGACTTTTCGTTGCTAAAGACCATATTGAATTGGACTACACTTTACGTATTACAAACATCACTACGTATTACAAAAATCCTATCATATTTCTCCTTTATTTAATATTTACTACATTTCTGAGGATCTACCAATATATTTGATAAACAATGATTATGGATGCCCCGAAACTTTGCAACAGGTAATAATCAAAGTCAGTCGCTTTCCGTTGATAAATTCAAACACTGCTGTATAAAATAGATTATAGTTTAGCAGCGAATTCCGAGACTAGCACTTTTGGACGATTTTACACCGGAAAGGGATATCAGGCAATGAGTGCCATATGAGCGCATTTGCAGAGTTCTTTGTTAGATCACGCTCAGTAAAATGTAAACGAAGGGACTTGGGGGGGGGGAGGTAATCAGTTGTCGAAACTCCTTGCACTAGTTATCCAGTTGACTAGGCTTTGAACCGTTACTCTCTCAGCAAAATTCCACACCATACTGACAAATTTAAGTGCGCAATACCCACTTACACGGAGGAGCTTGAGTGGAATCAGTTGTCGAACCTGTTTGCTTCCAATCCCGAATCGGAAATTTTAGCATGAGGCCCTTAGGCCCTGGGTGAGTTGAAAGAATTTTATTTCGGATATAATTAGTTATTTCATCGCGTGTGTTTTATAACAGAAAATTATTTGGAAAAGTACAAACAAAAGAAAATTATAAAATCATATAGTGTTCAGCAACGGACCACTTTTGGACGATTTTACACCGGAAAGGGGTGTCAGGAAATGAGTCATATGAGCGCATTTACGGAGTTCTTTGTTAGATCACGCTCAGTAAAATGTAAACATCTCCTCTTCCATTCTCCACTTTCCCCATATTTGGATGAAAATAACTCCGCCCGGCGCATGCGCAAAAGCGCGAAGGGTTTCGGAATCCGTTGCTAAACATTACGCTCAAATTCATAAATTATTAATTAATTATTTAAGAAGAATTAATTAATAAATTTTAGAATCTAAATTTAATAAAATAACGCTCAAAATAATAAAATAATTCTTAATTTCTGACTCTTCTAAAATAGGTACATAATCTATCAAAATTTACAAAATTTAGAATCCACAAAAGCTATCAAAAAATATTTTTTTAAGCTGGATATTGAAAATAGAGTAATAATTAAATAATACTAAACGCAGTACAATTTCTTTTATATGCATTAAGACCTGCATAATTTTTTAAAAAAATAGAGAACTACGAATGTCCATATAAGATATTATTTTTAGAACTTAATATATTATGCTAATTATCTTTTTAAAATAAAATTCTTTTTTTATTGCAGACAAATTTAAAGCGCCTGAAAAAATCTAATTAAGCAAAAATCTGCTTCATACATTAAAAAAAACTGTGGTGCATGATCAAGAGTATCAAAAAAATAAATCAAAATTAAATAAATTAATTTAGTTCACAAAGTGAAAATTAAAATAATTTCAACTTACTTGTCGACTATTGCTGTATGCAGAACTATAAATAGATTTCGTCTTTTTGAAGAATCCTTTGTCCATTATTTCTACTGAAAGTGATTTGCACATCTGGAATGTTATGAAATGTTTTATTCAATCGAATCAATTAATTCAGAAATTGTGAATTTAATTAACATGATCATTCAGAGAAACTTTAATGAAATAAAAATCATTTCTTCCAAAAAAATTACAATCTCAGAAACATTCATAAATCAAAAAAGTTGCATAATTTATAAATGCTCAAAGAAAAAATTCTAATCAAAATATTTTGGAAAGCAGATGAAACATAAATGACTCACAGAAAGAACATCAAATTTGATAAGAAATTATCTAGTTCGAAAATAAATAGGTTAGAGAACTTTTAAATGCGAGAATTCTGAATAGATAAGTGGATTAAGATTATAAAACAAGCATTGTTTGAATAATTAGTTTTAAATAATTACATGTAAGCTTTGTTTTTTGACAACATTATTCTGAAATCCCTAAAAACTCTTTTTGCTAATATTCGTATTTATTACCAATTAAAGATAAGATTTTTGTGTTGTTAATCAGATTTATTACAGTTTCAATATTGATTTCCAAATTTGTGTCACCATTTCTAGTTTTGTTTTTTTATGTTAAATCATGAGGAAGCTTAACTGTTTCCTTTTTAAATTTAAGATTTTTGTGAAAGTCAGGCTACTTATCTACAAATATTTCTTTTACATTCGCTTAACAATCTGCAAAATCTGATGCAGAAAAATTATTATATATTTATTTATTTATAGCTCACCCCAATCCTGCCGACCCAAAGGGTGCAAGGCCAGAAATCGGTTGAGGGAAAGGGAAAAAATGTGATGTTTTACAAACTACACCCATCTCGAATGGAGAAAAACAACAAGTTTTATGCACAACTAACTGGCTAATATACCCTACGATACTAACGGTAATAATACTTTGACGTCTAATATTTTAAATGTAAAAAATACTTTAATATAAAATATTTTAATACACAAAATCATTTTACCATCTGACAAGTTCTTTAATTAAAATGAGAATATCAATTGACCCAAACAATTTTTCAAAACCCCTGAAAGCTAATATTTTCTTATTATTATAATTATATTATGGCTATTAATATTGCTTAGCCTTATAGATTAAGCAGAAGAGCTTTAACTGCGCATGAGAAATGGAAAGATAGTTTTTAATTAAGAAAAAATTAATTATTTAATTAGTTGTCAGGAGGCCTTCATTGAAACCTTCCTCTTGCTTCACAGAATTTGCGAGCAAAATTAATTCAGTAGCTTGGATTTCTGTAGCGTACAAAAAATGGACGTTTCTGTTTTATTTATATAGAATCTGTTTCAAAAGATAGATCAATATTAACTATTAGCAACCAGAAATTTCCTAAATAAAAACTATTCTGAGTGATTGGAGGCTGAAAGAACGTCAACCCACACCCTTGCCCTTACAACACAACCAAAGTAAAAGAAAAACAATCAATTAAAAAAAAATAGTAATGCTATTATTTCAGAATTTGCAGGCATAATTAGTATTTGAGTGTTATTTTCAAGCAAACAACGTTTCGCATTTGTAACATGCATTATTATTGTTACTTGTAAATTTCACTTGATTAACGATAAGCGTTTTCAGTTTTAAAATAGTCTTACCGGAAATACTGCAAATCCTATAACCTTTGGCTCTAAGATACTGTGTTGACTAAGAGAAATCACAACTTCTTCAGCTTCCGGCAAAACTATGTGGAACTGAGGATTGATATGGAAAGAATCTGTCAAAGAAATCAATGAAAAGTCAAGTCAAAAAAGTAAGCAGAAAGTGGTAAAAAATGAAAGAAAAGTGCAGACTGTAATCTTTAAGAATAAATGTAACACTATAGTAATTCATTTTATATTCCACTGTGAGCAATGTCTTAGAGCGAAATAAAAACTTTTATTTAAATAAAATTAGCAACAAAATATCTTGGAGAAATAACCACGATAAGAAACCGAGAGTTTGCAAAATCAGTTAATAAAATTTGGAAACGCTAGCGAAATTTGCGATTCCACTTATTCAAAATCATTGACTTTAACAGATTTATTTTCTTTGTCATCTAATAAGATTACCTCTTCTGTTTTGGAAAGTTTTCATTCATCTAAGAAGGCACAGAATACTTGAGATGTTTATGGATTCTAAGTAATTTTTGTGTCAAATTTTCATTCATCTAAGAAGGCATAGAATACTTGAAATGTTTATGGATTCTACGTAATTTTTGTGACAAATTTTCATTCGTCTAAGAAGGCATAGAATACTTGAAATGTTTATGGATTCTACGTAATTTTTGTGGCAAATTTTCATTCATCTAAGAAGGCATAGAATACTTGAGATGTGTATGGGTTCTACGTAATTTTTGTCTCAAATTATAAGGCTAATTAATGATTAAATTTTAGTTTATAAGACTATAAATGAGATAATTCGATTCACGTATGATGCACGGGCACGGCGGTTAAGAGTTTAATCCTTTGAAGACGACTGTCACGCGGGCGTGCCGGCTTCTCGTAGCGTTACGCTTGCAGCCATCATCAAAGGGTTAAGAACCATTACTCATACCTGCGTATTTTAAATGCTATTGATTTTAATTTGGATATCTTAATTTTTTGTATGTGTTTTGTATTGTTTATGTTTAGCTTTTTGCCTTTTTTCTCTTTGAGTTTTTGCGTTTTGTGTTTTTGCTCTTTGGGTTTTGTGTTTTTGCTCTTTGAGTTTTGTGTTTTTGCTCTTTGAGTTTTGTGTTTTTGTTCTTTGGGTTTTGTGTTTTTGCTCTTAATCTTTTTGTGCTTTGTATTTTTGCTCTTAATCTTTTTGTGCTTTGTGTTTTTGCTCTTAATAATTATGTGCTTTGTGTTTTTGCTCTTTATCCTTTTGGGGGGGGGAGTTATTGTTATAAACGATGATTTTTAAATTGTTCTGCTCACCCCTTGGGGTTCTTTGTAAATTCTTTTTAATGCAGTTCCTTTCTTTTGTTTTATGTTTCCCCTCCGCCCTGTGGAAGTCCTTACACCCTCTTGGGTAGGCTGGGCCGGGGCGGGTTGTAAGTAAATAAAAAAAGTAGACAAACATATTATTTTAGTTACTGCTTACAATTTTTTCAATTCTTTCACCTCATCAGTCACACTCACAGTCATCGCTGTATCTTCAGCATATTTACAAATCCTACATAGCAGAGAATGAGGTTGCTTCTCATTGGCTCTCAGCGTCACGTGGCTTGCTACTAAATGACGTCGTCAAACTAAACAGTGCTTACCAATGCTGAAGGTTCGTCCTTTATTTGTTTTATTTGAAAAATAAATTTATCATTGTTTTGAGAATTATCCAAATAATCGGAATTAGAAGGTAGTTTCGATTTCTCCATGATGCGATAGCAGAAGACAAAATAATAATTAAAATACCGTCTAAGCGCGGTGCTGTGACATCATTGAGAAGCAAGCAAAGTCACGTGACGCTGAGAACCAATGAAAAGTGGCTTCATTCCCTACTATGTAGGATCCGTAAATATGCCTATCTTCCTACGAAGTATCTTGAAATACGGCTGCAGTCAAAGAAATGCGTCTTTCAAAAACGACGAAAAGCATTTTTATATATATTTCAATACTATTTCAAAATTGGTTAGAGTTTTCACTACAAGACACGATTTTTCTGAATGCAGAACAATCGTTAACAATAAAAGATAAGCTGCCATTGCCATTCCTAGAAATATACGAAACGCACATAGAAATATGGCCTGGAAGAAATATGGATCCTTGAGAAAGCACTCAAAAATTATAAAACAGGATTTATAAGTTGAAGAAATAAAACCTTACAAAGGATTCCTGAAAATCTACTACTCTGCTGGTTGAAATTTACGATGCTCCCCAGTTAATAACGGCGTATTTCTAATAAATTTTCATATAAAAACATTTTATTTTGAGCTCGTCACGTGGTGTTGTGAAATTTCTATTATCCAAGCCCTGTTCCCATTCGGTTTACGAAAACCTATTCAACAGTCCTGTAAGAAGGAATTTTATTAATCCTCTGACAGACGAATTTTTTAATCATTATTTAGATGCAACTTACGTAAACATGTTCAAATACCGTTGAACCAAGCGAATTGTTATTTATATGCAAAGCTTTATTAGTATAATAAGATATAATAGTACTGTATTACCACCACGAGAAAAACTCTAGACAAGAGACGGGCGTTATGGAAACGGGATATTCCACTGCATTTGGGGGGGTGAAGGAAAGGGCTTTATTTCGTTTGGCGCAGATAGAACCGATGAAAGTCTCTTTTCGCTTTGTACTACGATCGAGAACGAATTCTGGCCTTACGAAGTGTGCTTGGTTCGCCAAATGTTGCGGTCGATTTTATATCCGTTTAACTCCTTTCTTCGACTCGTCCACTTGCGGCAACCTTGCCCAGGGTTTTTCTCCTGGTAGGATAGTACTAAGCAAACATATTAGCTTCCGTAAATCGCAAAAAATAGACTTACTGACTACCAGCGGAAATCACGGAATAAGCAGTCAGAGGATAAAATTTGCATTTTAAAAATAAGGTTATATTTATATAACCTTCATTTATATATTAAATAATTATATTTATATAACGAAATATTATAATATATAAGGTTATATATATTATAATATTTCGCATTTGAGAAATATTAAAAACATAAATTACCTAAATTGTTCCTGCATCCGCCGGCCGTAACGCCTTTCTGCCACTGACTGTGCCAAACCTTAATTTGCCAAGTTACTTTCCCTCGCAGCGTTGGTTCGTCTTTGCTGGTCTCGGCGTCTAAGTGCACTGCTTCGATGCTCGTGAAGGTTTTCACGAAATCTTGATACGTCATCCTTAGGGGATACACAAAGCATACAATGCAAATTTCAAAATTATTTACGCAGAATGGTACGCTAGCTTTTCCTAAAAAATAATATTTTTGAAATACAGAAATCTCCGAACAGTGGCGGCTCGTCCATAAGAGCTGCAGAGCTGCAGTCCCCCTGAAATTATTTTAAAAGATTTCATTCTAATTGGCTTACTTTTCCACTTTGAGAATTCAGTGATCAACGAAAATGGCAAAAATGTAATAAAAAATGTAATAGGAAGACGGAAAATCAATCAAGAATTAAGAGAGAGACCAGAGCTGTAGAAAATTTTGCCCCTCCTCAGACTATGAAATTAACGCAAAGAGCAACGCGAAGCGGTAGAAAAGCAACCCTTTCTCCGCTTGGAATTGCGTTCATTTGAGCTGCACTCCGGAGCAGCTCACGATTGGCGCGACTTCCTCATTTGGCTCTTTTTCGCTTTTTCTCAGTAGTTCAATAGTAGTTTTTTTTTAATCCAATTCTGGAGGAGTTGTAATTTTTTGCTTCTTTATGTTTTGTCGGTGCTGATTACGAAGCTGAGGTTTGCCACCAATAATTTTTGTGGGAATTTTACTTATAGCCAGAAAACATGAAACAAAAATTTTCCCCCAGTTTTTTCTTGCTTATAACTCAAAAACTCTCAATTTTTAGTATATTATCATTATATACCAAAATAATCAGCACAAAATTTCCTACAACTTAGGTCTATACAACTTTTGCAGCACAGCTTGTTTCTGAGCTGACGAGCCGCCGCTGCCTCCGAATAACGGTCACTTTTGGCAAAAATGGATGTTTAATGGAGTTGACTATAATTTAGAATTAGAAGAAATCTCACGAAGGGGAAAATAAAAAAGTAATCAGTAAAAGAAATAAGTGATTAATCTGATTAGATTTAAAATTATTGGTCATCGTGTTCTCTGTTTTACTTAAGCAAACCTATTCACCTGATTAATGAACATGTTTACAAGAATTTAGAAAACTATAAAGAAAAGTCAACTAATTTGGTAGGATTTCGGTTGAGTAATCATTAAAATATTTTTTCATATTAAAAAAGATTTTAAATAATGGAACAACCTCGGGTCACGGAATTTCCAATCAAAACTGCATGTTATAGAAGCTCCGAGATATTTAAGAGCAAGAGCCAAAGATGTTCTAAGCAAAATATGGGGTGCCTCAAATCATAGAAATTAAGATGTTTAATTCTGTTTTGTTTTTAAATTTTTATTAATTCTGCAAATAAATTAAAAACATGTGAGATTGAAATCCACGGATTTTTTTTCCCTCTTTTCCCGACCGGTGCACAGAAATTGGATATATCTCGGATTCGAGCCAGATTGCAATAAGGAGATATCTTTTTACGTCGATTCTGATACGTGACTTCAAAATTCAGGACTGTGCAAGTCATTTGAAATTTGGCGTTTAATAACTGCCTTAGTGATACTTTTCCACTCGGTAAAACATCGGTCTTCTGTACTTAAATCTTCAAAATGGTTCGATTTGACAATCTAGCTGGACAAAATTAATGCAAGGTGCGTTCGAAAAGTTCGGTGAATGGTCTCATAAAATAAAGGAAACAATGCATACAAACAAAATACCTTTACTGGCATTCGAAGTAATCACCATTAGCTACAATGCACTTTTGACATCGGTTGTACAGCTGCTGGAAACTGTCAGCAAACGCTTCTTTCGGTATAGCTCGAAGCACCGTTGTCACACGTTGCTGGATCTGCGCAATGTCGGAAAAGCTTTTTCTTACGCTTTTGCAAATGTTTTTGAATAATGTTGCTCACACTGTCTAGGTTTATTTTCAATTTTACTGCTGTCATTCTCAAAGACAGCCGTCGATCATCCGCAAGCATCCGTCGCACTCGTTCGATGTTGTCTGGAGTTGTGCTTGTTGGTGGTCGACCCGAACGCGGCTCATCTTTGACATCCTCCTTTCCGTCTCAAAAGCGTTTAAACCACTCAAAAACACACTTTTTACTCACTGCGTCCACTTTCACTAACATTTCGTGTGTCTCCGTCGCCGTTTAGCCTAATTTGAAGCAAAACTTGATGTTCACACGTTGCTCCATTTCGTAGTGACGCGCCTTCTCACACTGACTCTTTAAAGTGGTCGTAGCGCGCACTTCTGCTTAAGTATCGTGATTTGGACGCTAGGGGGCACTAATTGCCATGTCTCTCAATGCGTCTGCGTGAGGGCAGCATCCGAACCAGCGCGGTTATTCTACTACGGGACCATTCACCGAACTTTTCTAACACACCTTGTAGTTGCGGAACTAAAAAAATGTTGAAATATCAGAAATAAGAGTATTAAGCTCTCGAACATCTCTCTGTTTACAGGAATTGACATATCTGTAAATCTCCTATAATGCCATCTTGGTAATTTTAAAAAAAATGATGTACAATATTTTTTTATGTGTTCTATGGAGAAATTCGCTCGAAATTTCAGTCAATGCTGTAACATAGGAATTATGAATCGCAAATTCTTAAAGTTATCATCATTTATTTAACACTTGAGGAAATTGAAACTTGTAGAATTTCAAAGTATTGAACAAAACAGTTTTTATTATATAAAAGTGTTATCTTTGACCACAATTTTGTTGTCTAAATATCTGTGTATTCATTAAAATATCTTAAAATTGTTTCAGTCATTTCGACCTATATCTTCAAAGGACAAACAAAATATCAAATTTATACACAAGTCAATACAAATTAGGAAAATTATTTGTCCTTACCAAAACTCTCCTTCATTTAGACTTCTGTAGTTCAGCCTTTCAACATCTTCTGTTAAAACCTTGTCCCATTCTAAGGAACTGAAAATAAATGTTATTTAATGCTTCTGAAATGAAATGGTCTATTTTCCAAAAATACAAGCTATTCATAATCAAATTCTACCACTGATAAAAATTATATAAAAGTTCAATTTCTTTCCTTTTAAGTACTTCGATATTTATGACATTTCATGATGTTTCGTATTTTATATTTTGATCTTGTTGCGTTATTTATATTAAATCTGTTTTTCAATAACTAATAAATACTGAAAGTTCAAAAAATGATACAAAATTACATGCAAGACATTACTTTAAATTATTCTCTAGAAATGAAATTCATAATCTTACTCCTTTGACCAGGCACCGACATACACTGATAACGTTGGAAGAGGATTTCTCAATTTCACTAGTTGTATTTGATCTCCATTTATTGTTTCAACCTGTGAAAATGAAACTAGAGTTACATATATGAAAATCTTTAAGAACTTAGTTATATAAGAAACATGTGTTACTTTTTTTTATTTTTGAAAGATAAATGATTGAAATCGGATATTTTTTTAAAACATAAGCATTCTACATAAGCAATCCCAATTGAACGCCAACAACTATAGTCACAAAAGTGGTGTCTAGTTGTACTAAAATGGCATGAGAATGCTCACAGTGCCACCTAAAAATGATTCAACACCAGAATCGATTTAGTACGAAAAGACACCTTATGCACATAAATGCGTAAGAAAAATAAAATCTCACATTGCTCGTTTATTTTCTTGTGATTTCTAGTGCTGCTACATCATTGAATTGCAATGCTGCTACATTGTCAGAAAAGAGATTATCTGATCTTTTGCGCAATCTTCCGTGCTTCAACTGTGGAATGTTTGATTCCAACGTAACGGAGTTCCTACTTGCCATCAAGGAAACGTTGAAAAAAGTAGAGCCATTCGAGCAACAATTCATCGACAATGAGTCTGCGTCCACCGGACCTCACACCCCTGGACTTCTATCTGCAGAGTTACCTTAAAGAGTAGGTTCCTAAAATCTCAAGCAACGTCTCAAAACCTTCGACACCATATAGTCAATGCGTGTGCTAGCGTATCACCTAATATGTTGCAAAATGTGCAATGTGGCATTTTAGCTAGAATGCAAATGTGTACTGTGGCTAGCAGAGTTTTTTCTGTGCAAATGTCAGGGATTTTACCATACTGAGCTAAACATATGGTGAAAGGCATATCAATGTAAAAGTATAATAAAACTGATAGGACAACAGTTGTGAAAATGTATTCTAAAATATTAACGTACGTAATTTAAATGAGTGGATAAAACTTAACGGACATTAAAAATGCAAAAAGGTTGATTTGAAACTTTTTATCAAATAAAGTTGATAATGAAATTGAAGGCGGTTGAAAAATTGCAAGCATTAGATATCGGAATTTGTGAATTCCGACTGTATATGGCAGACAGACGCAAGACAATTGTATCGGGAGTTGGCGGGGAGTAGATTGAGGACAGAGGACAAATGTGCCTCGCGATTAACAACTGCTAATTTTTCACGTGTTTCCTGGCATAAAAGTTTTGGAAATCTCGAACAAACGAATAAAATATGCACGCGTTGGTTCTTAGCATTTATCTGCGTAAGGTGTCCGCGTATTAAATCAATGGTTCTACAACTAGTACGTGACAACCTTAGATGTTGAAATCGGGGCACACTAACTCTTGCCTTTTTCACTTGAGTGGTGCAGAGCATAAAATAGTACATAACACCACAGCATACCCCCGAAATCGGAGCCTGAACGGCTCTCTGTCGGTTGGATGAGTATGTGTGAAACTTTATTAAAAAAAATACATTATGAGGTATAAAAACACATAAAAGGGAACATGAATAAACAAGAATATAAAGAAAAGTACATATAGGGTTAAATCCGAGTATAATATAAGATATATGCAAGAGGAGTTATCATATGAGTGCAGTGAAAGGGTAGAATGTTTCCTTTAGTTACATTGTTTCATACAGTTGCAGCTCCAGGATTCGGGACTGTTAGTGTTGTTCGATGCGACGATAAAGAAAAATTGATAATGTTACAACCGGTTATATTGATGATTATTGTCGCAACCATCCTAAAAATCGTGGGACTGGTTTTTTGTTCTGTCTTGTTATCTATACTGAGGGATCGCTGGAATTGTTACTACAGGGTTGGCAGTGATGTGAAGGGTGAATTTTTCGAATGAATTACGGAAGAATTGGTGGTGGTTGGTTGCTGTTTTTAAGCTGGTGTGCTCTGCTGCTCAACTGGGAATTTATCGAATTTCGGTTCTAGGAGGTGAATCTTTGGAAGTATATATTTCTAGACTGGAGTATGTGACGGTGTTGTATTTTGACTTTTAATTAAGTCTTCGTTAGTCGCTAGGAATGTGAAAAAATTATCTATATTTCGTCTTGAGAGTTTGCTGGATAGGGCCCTCTTCCACCAATGCACTATGAATTGTGGGCTTGGTTCCTTGTGGTGAAACATTCACTTTCTTTCAACCCAGCACTGCCTGGAAGACAAAATTTTTCGGTTTTCCAAAATTAACGGGATGAGAAAGGAGTTGACTGGGTCATCCTATACAGGATTTCCACACTTATTTCGGTCCAATAGCTAATTTCTAAACCATCAGAGATAGACATATAGTTCCAATTGAAAAAATGCTTTAAATGAGGGGGGAAATTATATTTTATGTCCTTTGAGTCTATAAATACATTTCTGAAAAAGTTACGAATTCTAATTTTTTTATACGGTCCCCGGTCCTATCAGTGATATTTAGTAAAATATTTTTCACACACTAACATTTTAAACAAAAAAAGTGCCACTCTTCTGCGAGTAAAACTGATCGAGTTATTGAGCTTTGAACATCGTTGACTTAGTTTACTTTATTACATTTACATTATTACACTTTACACCATTTCAATAGCCGCCTCGAAGACGATCCACCAATCAGTGCGTAACATTTACTCGTCTAGGCCGCTGATTGGTTTAAAATTATGAATTTCAAAGCTACATAACTTGATTAGTTTTAGTCGCAGAAGACTGGAACTTTTTTTGTTTAAAATGTTAGTGTGTGAAGAATATTTTATTAAATGCAACTGATAGGACCGGGGGACCGTATGGAAAATTAGAATTCATAACATTTTCAGAAATATATTATATTTAGTGACTCAAAAAACATTAAATATGATTCTTCCTTCATTTAAAGCATTTTACCAATTGGAACTACATGTCTATCTCTAACGGTTTAGAAATTAGCTATTGGAACACGATGAGTGTGGACACCCTGCATATTCTATCAAAGTAGGATTTGCTGAATGCAGACACTTCGACTCAGTGGTAAATCTTAAACCAGTAAAAAATCTTAAATCTTAAGTAACCAGTAATCGTATCGAACGACAGTGTTGCATGGTACAACATTTATAAAATATATATATAAATATACAATTTTAAAACTTATTTTTAGAAACAGAAAATTTCAGGCTCTCAACATTTTAATTCAAATTACCAACTTTCAAAGGCATATTACCTTGCTCTCAAGTGAATCCAGGGGCGAAGCGAAGTAAAATGGCACCCATGGTATAGTATTTATTTTATCCATACATACAACACATTCTAAAATTCTTCAACTTTTGACATTAAAAATGTAAAATAAACGCAAAGATATTGTTTACGCAGCATCCCCCAAGACTAGCGCTTGGTTATCTATACCACCGCAATACAGCCCTCTCTACGCTTCTATGAGGATCACGTAGAACATTATGCTAATTAATTGCATTATAATCAAATATATTTCATAAACATGAGGTGCACACTCTAAAAATATTCTATTATGTAAATATGTTTTAGTATGAATATGTTTCCGGCAAGGTATGAAAACTCCGGCATTCTAGGTATTTTTAGGAAAAGTATGAAATATGAGAATTATTTGGATATGTTATATACTTTCCCTAGACACTGTTTGTAATTCCTAGGCATTCTATAGAATCACAAATTCTATTTAGGTAAAGTATGAAATATGCTAATTATTTGGATATGTTATAACTTTCCGTAGGCATTGTTTGTAATTCCTAGTCATTCTATAGAATCGCAAATTCTATTTAAGCAAAGTATGAAATATGAGAATTATTTGGATATGTTATATACTTTCCCTAGGCATTGTTTGTAATTCCTAGTCATTCTATAGAATCGCAAATTCTATTTGGGTAAAGTGTGAAAAGAAGGTCATGATAAGGCTTTTATTTAAAAGACGCGCATTCTAAAGAAATACAAATGTTATTTAGAAAAAATAAGAAAAGAGTGTCATTCAAAGTACGCAAAGGAAAATGAAAATTATACAGAACAAAGTATATGCCTTTCTTATTAAAGAAAACAAAATAAAATATGAACCTACTTGTTGCATCAAGTAAGGAAATAATTTTATTTTGAAATTTCACTTAATTTTATTTCTTATAAAATGGAGTCGGTGATGTATTTCATAATTTGTCGGTTTGTCATTTGTCATTTATAGAATGCCTATGCAAACTTTGCCGGTCGCAAATAAAATTTTCTTTTACTTTTCATGGGAATACTTTCATACTTTGTCGGTTTGTCATTTGCCATTGTATAGAATACCCAGGAAAACTTTTCCGGGCGCAAATAAAATTTTCCTTTACTTTTTATGGGAATATTTTCATATTTTGTCGGTTTGTCATTGTATAGCATGCCTAGGCAAACTTTGCCGGTCGCAAATAAAATTTTCTTTTTATGAGAATGCTGGTTTTAATTTTTATTTCAAATCATACAGGAAATGTAAAATAATTATTACCCTACATTTATATCCCGGTCATCTTTAATGGAGCAAGATGTATGAGATTAAATTAAATGTATGTAATTTAACTGAAATACTGCACTATATAAAAGGAAAAATGTGTTCTTCGCCTTACCTTGTCGATGCAAAGCACTCGGTAATTTGTTCCTAATAGAATTCCATTAGCAAGTTTATCCGGCAGATTTCTAACCTAAAAATATGGTAATCAGATTTAAAAATACATAATCTCATTTTTAACACACGTGTATATAAAGCTATAAATATTAGAGAACGAATCAAAAATGTATAGTATCATTTCACTTTGTAAAAAGATATTTACAAAATTAGCAAGTAATAAAAAATCATTTTTTTCATATACATTTCATATAAATTTTTATAGCACAAAAGCATAAACATTTTTGAGCTTTTATAAAACAACTTATAACATTCCATACAAATTGTAGTATTTTTCAAGTAATTTTGAAAATTAATACATTTTTCAATTTAACACTTCTGTCGTCCATTGTTTATTAAGGAAAAACTGCATTCTTCTTCTCTATCATTATCTTTTCAATAATGAAAAATTGTATATAAATTCTCAGGCATTCCGAAAATTTTTATTAGTGTTTTTTAAGGTAAAAAGGAGCTTTAATTAAAAACAGAAAAAATAATTTCTGTAAAATTAAAATATTTTCATACACAGATAGTGAAAATAAGAGCAAATAATTTTCTCGCTGAATGACCAATTTTCAATTTTCAGTTAATTTTACCGCAGTATAATAGAAATTTATCCATACAAATTTTATAAGAATCAGATAAAAAAGAATCATGGAATAACCAATAGATGGCAGCACGAAATCATTTCTATATACCATCGTATATTTATTTAGGCTATGTGTGTCAATATTGTATTATCATACTACGTATATGCTTCAGTATAGTATAATCTAGATCAATCCAAGTCGAATAAAACAATGAGTCTAAAAAAATTAGTTAACTCGAATTTAAAAACCTGAATAAAAATGACAAATATATTATTCAAATTAATAAAATCTAAGAATTTATTCAAATCTGTTGAATATTTTTTTAACTTGATTTTCCCGTCCAAATGTAATATGTGAGGAAGTACGTGAAGGATTGTACCTAAAAACCATCATTAATAATATTAAGGTTTTAAAAATATCACGAAGTTAATTGCGGCCGTTGCTTGAGATTTACTATCAAAAATTTAACAGCAACAAAAATAGACCATTTACACAATTTTTACCATCACTGCAAAATGAAATAAAGCTATAAAAATCATTACAAAAGGTCTGAGACATTTTCATGACAACTAAAGGGCGGTGGGACAGTCTGGAATATTCAGGGCCAGATTTCCCATAGGGCCAACCTCGACTATGGCTTAGGGCGCAGCCGCCAGGGGGAGCATATACAGAAGAAATAACAACCGAATATTTATTCATGTAAACCAATATATATAATAACCATATATATATATATATGAAACATCTTTATTACAGGTGAAATGTAGAATATCTGAGTCAAGGAAAAGATTACATCTTCTTTTATTCAATCATTGAAGTTAGGTTTCCTTTTCATAGGTAAAGGGATCATTTTATGCGTAGATCCATGATCAGGATTAAAGAGGTTTCGCCCGAACAGCGCGCTGTTGTTGTCAGCTTACATGCTTAAATAAGAAAGGGCAGTTAACAATGCGCTGGAGTTTATATACGGTAAAAAGGGGACTTTCCCGGAAGACTCGTAACTCGAAATGAAAGTCGTAGTGCTCTTATTATGATGGAAGTAGAAGTAATTGAAAATGAGGTGTCGTTAAAATTGATTTAAGAAAGTTAAAAACTTAAAATATCACATATAAAATAAACTTTTCAGTATTCTTTTGAAAAGGCCACATAAAATGATGTTCTTGAAATTTACATTCGTTGCATTAAATATATTGAAAGATACATTTTTTCGTCTTCTGTGGACCTTGCCGTCTTTTGTCCTTGCACTTCTTTGCATTGAAATCGATTAATAAGATCTGTCCACTTCAATGACCCTCCAAGCCTAGTTACGGACAAAAGTGCGAATGAAGTAGTTCTAGTAGGTATTTCACATAATTTCAAGAAATTTGATGAAATATTTTTGCAGGTGTTAATGTTGTGTTATTTCATAAGTAATGATATTTTGAATAAAAAATTTAATGTGGTTCAAAGGTTATAAAGATTGTATTAAGAGTTTATATGTTTCAAAGATAAACTATTGTATATTAAATTGAAAATTATATATTAACTTTTAACGTAGGACTACGTTCCTCCCATTGACGTCTCAGGAAGGAATTTGATTCACAAGCCAAAATGCCACAAAACTTGGTATGGGAGAACCTCTATACCTCGTAAATCCTCTATACCTGTAGAAACATAACTAATGTCTCATTTTAGAGATAAAGGGTAACAACAGAAGTTACGAAACAAAAATTGAAAATCGGAATTGTAGTTCAGCGACTACTGAGTCGCAAAGATGGGCAAAAATGCGCATGAATTGGTGACGCGATCCTATATATCTCGGTAACTACATATGTTAAAAAACATAACTAATGTCTTATTTTAGAGATAAAAGGTAACAACAGAAGTTACAAAAAAAAACTTACTTAAACTTAAAAACTTACGAGAAGCTTCGAGAAACAAAAGAGACACGCGAGTAAAGTAGTCCTACGCCTTTAACATCAGCGGCTGTTTGAAAAGACAGCCTCCCGTCATTTTTTTTTTTTTGAGAGGGGGCGCAAAATATGCTTTGGCCTAGGGCACAGGATATTTTTTGGCCTAGGGCGTAGAAATGTGTAAATCCGGCCCTGGGAATATTAAATAATATGATTATGCACAAGACCGTCTTAACAGATTTGAGCGTCATGGCCTAGAGTAATTTGGCGGCCCATCAGAACCGTAACTAGGAATTTGAGAGCCCGTGGCCCAACGAAAATACCTACATAATACAACAATTGAGGAGCAAAAAAAGTAAACTGTTCTCTTATTAACGCTTGACATTTTTTTAAATCGGCGTCTTTTCAAAAACAGGATTTTACGTGTAAGTTTCCGTATTGTATGTAATTTCTATTCAAGGCCGGATTATTAAATAGGCAAAGTAGGCAACTGCCTATGGGCCCCGAAGCCTCGATAATTTTTTCGGTACTTTCAAAGTAATTTAATTTTGTGCTTTCATTTAATTCACATAGGCCGTGCACTCGAATTTATTCAAATTTAAATCAAGAATCGTTTAAACTTTGGAACATTATTCAAACAACGTTCCTAATTAATTACCTTCTGTAAATTTTATATTATGTTGTTTTATAATTCTAAAAATATATGTTGCTTTATAATCTAAAAAACTTCCGATCTTATATTTAAATAGTATGTACATTGTTGTCGTTGTTTTTCTACTAATTTGTATAAAATTACTTTTAAATTTTAATAGTGTTTTTCTTAAATGCGATATACTGAAACCAACTCACTTGAAAATGATCCCCCAAATGTTTTGCTACTTCACTTAGACAAAATTGGCTTACTTAAAGCTGCTTAAATAGATATTAAATTAAAATCAATACAAAAATATAGGTTTAGGAAGATGGTGAGGAGGAAATGGGTCCCGAGACTTGTATTGCCTAAGGGCCCATAGAGAGCTTAATCAAGGGGTCCTGTTTCTATTACACACATAATTGGTGATTTTTCTCACTATTGTTTCTGCATGAATATTTTTTAAATGATCGTACATGTTTATGTAACATTACAAAATCGATGACTGTCCTGTTACAACCCCTCTAATCATATCTTTACTTTTGCCATATTAAAGATTTTATTTAAATACATTTTTTAGTTTAAAATTTAACTAAAATCAGTATTGTAAATTTTTAGGCGTCTTTGGATCAATAGCGCCGCTGGGCTGCAGCCCAGTTACACCATTGGATAAGTCGGTCCTGATTATGTATTTTCTTTTTTTTTCTGATTTTCGAAATAAGAGAACTACTATATTCATATAAAAATGAAAATTCGAAACAACAATATTTGATTTATAATGACATCATA
This sequence comes from Araneus ventricosus, assembly GCA_013235015.1. Taxonomy (NCBI): domain Eukaryota; kingdom Metazoa; phylum Arthropoda; class Arachnida; order Araneae; family Araneidae; genus Araneus; species Araneus ventricosus. The sequence goes on from BGPR01000349.1 coordinate 461,958, forward strand.
AGCATTATTTGACAGTTTCTTTCTCCTTACTATTTTAAATAGAAAATAGAATTTTTGAATAACATTCGAAACACACTGGGAAAAAATGAAAAAATGGCAGTTTTAGTTACGATGAAGAATTCGTATTATTATTTTAAATAGAAAGCAGAATTTTTGAATAACATTCGAAACACACTGAAAAAAA
>BGPR01000349.1:475533-488757 GCA_013235015.1 Araneus ventricosus
CTCTGAGACTTACTTTCAGGTATTACTGATTATAGAAGAAAATTAGATATACAATCGCTTGTAAATTTCTCAGCCATTAAAAATATCTTTTAGCGACTTTGCTAGCTTTCTGTTTTGCAAATTTCTCGGCCATTAAAAATAGCCCCGAGACTCAATGGCAACATGAACACCGACAATAAATCATACTTGTAAAACATCCGATCAGCCCTTCATTGAGCCCGATGATTAGAAATGTATGTGGGTCCCCTAAAGCCAGAAGGGATGGAAATACCATTAGCCTGTTAAAGGAGAGCGTTTCGGAGAAGAAATGATTGTCTGGGTCGGCAGCTGTACAATCAGGTGATTGCCCCAAGAGCGGATGAAAAGGAATCCAGAGAGGTTAAAGTGAGAGCTGCAGCTGACCAATCACATATGCTTATAGCACTATGCGTCATCGATGCTGAACTGATTAAACCTGAGAGAACTAAATTTAGCGGAAAAAATTAAGTTTGTTTTGAAAGCAATTTAGCCTGTTTATGCTTACATAAATATTTCGTGTAAAAATGTACACAAATATTCTGAGTTTTTTTTTCAGGGAATTTTTTTCTTCTTTTTGTAAATTTGCAAATATTTAAGCAAAATAAAGAAAATTTATTCAGATATTATCTAAGAAATTCAATTGTTTGTTTAGATCAATATTTCTAAAAATCGCGATCCAAAATGGCGTCGCGTTTGTGAGCAGATACAGGGTGTACACAAATGAAGCGATACATTTCAAAAATTAATTTTTGAAAAAACTAAAAATCTTGGAACTACGATTTTTTTTAAAATGAGAGTGCATCTCAAAAAAAAATTCAGATACGTAGCATGCCATTTTGGTGGTCTAGGGGACCGTGAGTTACTGGAAATCAAAAATTTGTTTAGAGCCATTATCTGAGAAAATATTACACCTGGAAGAAAAATAAAAGGATGTATTTGTGGGGAATTTCACACTCTTTAATTTGTTAGTTCATATGTAGTGTGAAAACTGAAGAGTTTTCGTGATATTTAAGAAAAACTAAAAAAAAAAACCTGAAAACACGCATCGTCTTCTGCTGATCGGTAGCCATTGCGTGCGGAATTTTTCTCGCTGTAACAAATTTATATAGGCGTAACGCGCGTGAGATGCGCTCTTATTTTTTAAAAACGTAGTTCTAACATTTTTAGTTTTATATTATTATTATTAATAATAATTTTTGAAATGTGTCACTTTATTTGGGTACACCCTGTATTGTGAAGAAAACTAATATGGCAATTAAATTATGTTAAAAACTAAAAAGTATAACTCCTTTAAAAATAATCTCTTATTTGTATACAGAAAAAAAGAAAATAAATTTGTCATTAAAAGTCTGAAAAACAACACAAAATCGTAACAACGTGAGACTCTTAAAGCACCACTGAACGGAAATTAAGCTAAAATGAACATCACAAGAAAGAAACTTTCTAAATTTTCATTAAAAATTAAAAATATATTATGAATGTGATTACATAAAATTCCAGTTTCTTAAAAGTAGGAGAAAGTGGGCTCGATTCGCATCGATGACATTTTTCAGAAATTTTCTCTTTAATGATATTTATTGTAGTTTAATTTCCTCATAATACTGTTTTCAACCCAGTACGCTTTCATGAATTTATTTTGATAAAAAAAATTACATTCTACTTTTTAATACAATGATAAAGCCGTGTTTTTAAAATTATTATTACCTAATTTTTAGTATTTTATATATATAATAATTCACTATTATAAATATAGAATTTTATAACAAATTATGTTTCAAATTCACTATCAGATAGCGCCCCACATATATAATCAAAATTTATCTAAAATTAATCAAATATCTGGTAATTAAATTCTGAAAATAACATATTGCCATTGGGAATACGCAACTGTACAAAATTTCAGAATTGCAATAGGGGAAAGAGGGGTGAAACCGGGTAGCTAAGGTTCAAAGGCCTACTGGAGCTAAAATATTCGACATAAAGCTTGTCAAATTTCATTAAAATATTCATTGTTTAGCGGAGTACAATATATCTATCCTATTAAAATTCGAAGGTAAACAAACGTATGTATGTATGTCCAGATATCTTCTCACGAACCGCTGAACGGAGAAGCACGCGGAAAGTACCAAAAGATGGGGAATAATCCAAGGAATCCGTTTCGGCCATTTAAATTCCGAAATTACGATTAGTTAAAAAGATATTAATTAAAAACTAATTTACAACAATACTTTTCATTGTTGCTGCGCAATTCAAAATACTTTTTATTGTTGAAGTTGTTTACTTTAAAGAACATTGTTACAACACCAATCTTACATGCAATAACGTTAAAAGTTTCAATAATTAAACTACATTAACATAAGAAATGACGCTGACAGAAAAAAGTCACAGAAATTTGTTTCTCCAAGTGAATACTTCGTATTTAATAACTGTACCACTTGAATAGTTGATTAATACGGAGTGCAATTTTCAGCCATCCTTATAAGTTAATGCGAAATTATTACAATACTGATTGCATTTGTTTTGGAATTGATCTACTATTGTAACTAATACTATTGTACAAATGCAACAAAAAGTAAAATAAGTCCAACAAATATTATTAATTCGGGTCATTTGACTCTTAAGCTAACCTAAGCCCTTAACCTTATTGATAATAACTTCTTTGCACAGACGGATGGTTGGTGGTGGTGGGGGAGGATATGTCGATAGAGGGTACACGAAAATATAAAAATTAATAAAGAGGTAGGCGAGGAAATAAAGGTTGGGAACCCCTGAGATAGACTGTTCATTTCGCCATACACGGTATAATTTTTTTTACAAAATAACAATTTTTTGTATTTTTTTTTTTTCGATTTTGACGCAAATGTTTCAACCGCTCTTTTTTTCTTATTTATTTAGGAGAGAATGTTGGGCATGTATCATTTTACCTCCATCTTTCCGCCAGTGAATAACGAATTATTCGAGATAGCCCGTGCAACGCCGGGCCACGCAGCTAGTCTTTCCAGAAAAGTCAGTTTCATTACTTTTTTTCTCAATTATTTTTTTTATAAAAAAAAGTCAAACTACCCGGTTTTACCTCACTAGTGGGGCAAAACTGGGTACACATGTTAACGTTATGGGAAATTAGGAAAACTCGATTTTCAGTGGAAAAATTGCAATCATTTTTATTTTATATGACAATTTAAGATTATTGGTTACAAAATTCACATGTAAAGCAGTTGTCTTCTTCCTCCGCGCCACTGCCGCTATCGTGGGCACAGCTAAGACAGATTTACATTGGATTGACCCTTCTTCTTTACTTAAATTAGAAAATACATCAGTAAAATATAAACAATCAACGCCTGATGTGTTTTTATCGTCTTAATCGGAGGAATCATCAATACTGACTGTCCCGGTCTTACGCCACTGGGAGTACCCGGTTTTACCCCGATTGAAAAGGTTATTAAAAACGAAATAGAACCGCGCAATTATTGGAGTAAATCCTTAATGTTTCATAGAGTATAAATCCTTAGTAAAAGTATAACAAGCTGAATTAAATATAGTTTTTATAACTTTAATTATTTTTAAGTAAGGATAGTTTAAAATCAAACGAACGTTAGAGAGTTGACGTCTTAAAACAAATAAACCTCACAGATGCAGTGAATTCAACAGCTACGACATGCCACTATCAGTGTTCCTTTTTCTTGACAAGTAGAGTGTAATTCGGTTTCTGTCTGCTAGATAGGAAAAATAATAGCGCCAGAATAAAGGATACCCGGTTTTACCCCACTCTTCCCCTATTTATATTAGCACCTCGCGCTTTTACGACTTTGTTTGACTTTAAAATTCTTGATAGAAAAAAAAGTAATTTCTACTTTTCACTAAACTAATGAAAGCGTGTTTATAAAAAATATTATTACTGGATTATTTGTTTCAGTTTCTATTAAACAAGAACTTCATTGTTTCGGCAAACGATCGGATAGCGAAGATGACATCAGCGCTGATCTCAATGCTCCAACTTTTCACCTTTTCATCAATGTGAAGGCATTCGATCATCCACAGAAACTGCATACAGTCATCTCTCAGTAATCCAACAGATATCAGACCAGACAGCCGGATAAAAAAAGCGCTGGATCAATCGAAGTTCATTTATAAAAAAGGTATTTTAATAGCAAAACTTGTGTTTATCGCACAAAATTATACAGAAAATTGTACTGTGTATAATATTGCAAAATCTGAGCGTCAGCTTATTGTTTACATCTCGCCAAGGTCACAGACTCGGCATGCAGTGCCTTGTTTTACCTTTCACGCTCCCTATTTACTCTTCTGAAAACTCCGGACTCTTAGAGGGGCCGGATTATACAGAGACCACTATACATAGAACGTCTGATCTGAAATCGAGAATCGAACCCAAGATCAAAAAAATTTCCCTTATATCTTAGGCCAACATAAACAATAATGAATCATTGATATCTTCAATAATTAAAGCCAGCCTATTGTTTATTTAATGTTTAACTGCTTTTTCCAGCTGTTAGAATAGTAACCAACAATTTGATTTTCGGAAGATGAAGTATAACGGATTGTGAATAAGATATAATCACTAATATAATAGCCCAGATCTGTCTCTCACTGATCCGGTAACTCTCTGACGGACGTCACCAACAATAAAATTCGCGCCATAGCACTGCGAGACAGTAAACAGCATTATTTAATTGTTAGAGCACCTAACTTTCAGTGATTTTAAATTTTAAAAGTAATTGTCGTTCTAATTTCAAATTTAATAGCTCTAAAATAGTGAAATAAAATTTGCTATCCATTGATATAAAATTTATCTCGCTATGATCCATAGTTGCCGAGAAATTTTGAATTAAATTAATCACGTATTTCAAATTAATTTCCGTTTTTTAATAGAAAGTAGTAAATTATTTCAGTGGTATATCGTGCGCTTGATATAGCTTGGACGCCACGATGCATATCATTATTTATTGCAATCGTGATGATATAATTTAATAATATTTCTTAGAAATAAATCAGTAAATAATATGTAAATAAAAAAAAATATTTCCTGTCATGAAACATATGTTTATTTTATTTATTTTAAACATTTAAACATTTCTCCCGCATGTATATCTATTTAGACACGTCAAATTTGACGGGAAATCTTTCGAATGAAGAGGCATTGCACCCGTCATGTTTTAGAATGAATATTCAAAATAAATTATAAATCAGAAATTAGATTTTTTAATAGACTATTTTATTTCTTCTACTAACAGACAAAAATTGTAAGAAGTGAGCTTCAATTTCATGAAAAAAAGGGAGTAATAAAGCAATCTTAAGATGACCAAGAACATCTCGTAGCTCGAAAAGCGTATATTTTTTAAGAATTTATTTTATATTAAACAACAATTGTTAAGTCAAATTCATTTTCCGTACTATAATATAAATGGTTTTGGTTATTTAATACCAGAAAACATGAAAATATATATATATTTTTTTTATCAAAACTGATTAATTCAACTAAATGTTTAGAGACATTTGGCCAAGGCACACATTTTAAGAGATTTTTTTTCTTATGAACCTTGGTATATCAGTTAGAAATAGTTATGCATTAAGGAACCAACTCCAAAACGTTTTCAGATATAACTGTTTTCCCAAAATATTACAGAAAAAATTTTCAATTCTATTTTTTCCCAAAATTTATCACTGCACTCTAAGTGTGATGTTGAGGCTGCGGTGGCCTAGTAAGGTCTCGGCTTTGGGGCCGGAGAGTTCCAGGTTCGTAACCCGATTCCACTGAAGATCCGCCGTGTATGGGGCCTGTTGCACGTTAAATCATACGTAGTTGCCAAACGTCCTCCCGTTGGTGTGGCGTGGAAGTTTGGAGAGGGGGTGCCAGCTCATGTGTCGTCTCGTCATCTGACCGCGATTTCAAATTACGAGGTCCGTTCCAAAATAGCCTTCTTGTTGCTTCGAAACAGGGCGTTAATATAACTAAACCAGACCTAGTTGCAATGTTTAGAGTAATGTATTACAGTTAATTTGATCTGGAAAGAAATTCTACACCCACTTAGGTACATTTTTCGATAGTGAAATCGAAATCCATAAAATTGTAATGGGTTTCTAATTGCATAAATATTTCCAATTATGAGCATTATAACAAACAACAGCAAGAAGAAATTTTCCAATACATCCTTTAAAAAAATAGAAAATAAAAATTTTAAAACTGCGTAATTTGAACAATTTTGCTTGAATTACATATATAATCTTAGTAAAAATTGCTATTGAAAGATCTACTTTTGTTGTAGTCTCGTCACACGCCAATTAATGATTGCTAGTGGGAGTCCTGTCCAATAAATTATAGTGTTTTCGATCGATATTTTATCTCCGCTAAAACCCTGGTAGTGAAGTTTAGCTCACATTAATTATCTCAAAAATATGGCATTAGCATACTTTTTTTTATTCAAGCAAAATGATCCTACAACCGCACATAAAATTCTTCATTTTCTGTGTTTTTGAAGTGAGATCATTAAAAGGGGTTTATTTAATAACGAGTTACGAATACAATATATAATACAATATATCTGCTGATGGGAGAACAGGCACCAATGTGTACCCAATGCAATTGCATTATGTCAGTCCTCCATATCCTTTCTGAATGCCCCAATTTTAACTCTCTACGGTTACGTTACTTTCAATCCAGTTCTATTTCCTTAACCGATTTACTTGGAAAGACTCCTCATGTTTACCTTTTGTAAAATCAATTGGCTTTTATCCTCTCATTTAAGCACTTTTCACATATTTTAATGTTTACACTACTTTTAAATACATTGGTTCCACATTTTTACATAGTTTGGCGCAAATCTAAACAAATGTTTGGCGCAGCTTGGCCACTTCTGGCCCTTGTGCCATAAAACTCCAATCACTCACGAAGACAATAAAATGGACCATACTGGCCTTTAAATCATCCATCATCTCTTTTAATCTTGCCTAACAAAAAATTTGATTAATTTACACAACAAAAAAAAATTCACACTTGACACACCAGTTTTATATTTTGGGAACGTTCTTCAGCACTAGATTAAAGCTCAAAACAAACAAATCTTTATCGGCTTCAAACAAAAACATCAGACGAATTTCCAAAAGAATTTATGTTGACATCCTTGGGAGCAAGAATCGGATTCCATCTTAATTCTATTTCAAGGTTAAGAACTACAAACATAAAAAAATCCTTCGGAAATTAAGAAGAATCCCCATAATCTCATTCAAACAGCGCTGGTAGTAAAGAGGTCACCCACGGCGAAGAATGAGGTAACAAGGTTACGCAGTTAACAAATCTCAGTTCTTCCCGTCACAAACGAAGCACGATTTAAAAAGCATGCCTCTTGAAGATGGAAGGTCAAAGGCTCTTAAGGCCACGTTTCAGGGTTCAGGTGACGCCTTAAGTTACCTCAAATAGAGAAACGCAAATGAAGGAATGCATTTTGTGGAGCTCTTGAAAGAAAATATGTAGTTTTAATTCCGTGGTGGAATACGGCAACCGGAAAATACAGAAATGTAAAAGTATAAATATACAGTAAAAATTAACATTTGATAACTTATCATTTACAAGAGGGCTTTTTAAATTTATGGTGATCCCCCCTCAGGCGAATCCAGAATTCGGGCCTGGGGGGGGGGGGGGCTGAGGTCATAAAAGTTTTGTATCGCCCTGACGAATGTCAAACCTCATGGCTTATGTAAACCAAAACACTTTAATTTTACAGACTTGACTCACCTGACAATAAGAATTATAAAGAACAGTACAATAGTTTCGATAATTTAATAAAAATTACAATGAAATAACTAGCCAAAAAATGTTACTACCACGTCAATGTTACAAGTGGAATGACTAGAAAAAAAGGAATATTTTCGAGCTTGTCAAGCCAGAAGCAATGTTGTCTAGTTCTTGTTATTTTTTAAAAAAGGGAAATTAATAACAAACAGTTGTAGTGATTTTAAATGAAATCGAGAATTCTGGTTTAGTTCTGAGGGGCTGCATCCCGATAGTCCCCCCCCCCCCCCCCGTATTCGCCACTGGTGGACGACCGTAAATGCGGTTGTGGACATTTACGTTTCTGTTTACTTCTTCAATATCAACAAATCACCAGTGCGAGTGTTTTTGCCTCGATATTTCCACCTGCTTACATAATACGGGGCGTTTTGGGTTTAGCTTCATAGTAGACTGAAGTGATACATGCTTTCGAGATCTTACCCCTGACCAAATGAGTCTCAAACTTATTACAAATTAATAATTTTGGTGTCGAGACCACGTATCAAATTTTATTTTTCTAGCTTTTTTGTTTTTGAATTATCGCGTTCACACCGCACACACACTTACGCACAGATGAACGACCAAGCAGTTTGAACATGCAGTCTGTTGCTGAATTTAGTCCAAAATTTGATACAGAATGAAAATTTTGGCGTTAGATCATATACTAAATTTCAACCATCTAGGTCAGCGGTTCCCAACCTATGGACCGCGACCCACCAATAAGACATCCACTGCCCACTTGTGGGCCGTGGATGTCTTATTGGTGGGCCGTGGATGTTTTATTGGTGGGCCGTGGATGTTTTATTGGTGGGCCGTGGATGTTTTATTGGTGGGCCGTGGATGTCTTATTGGTGGGCCGCGGAAAGCTAGTCACTAGTCCAAGTCAGGGGTAACGAAAGTGAAAATACCATCAAATGACTCGTTAATTGAACAATTATGTGACCAGACTTTAAAATCGTTTTTAGGGCATATCATTGGTACCTTTCTGGATAAATGTTCGGCAACAGTATCCAACAATTACGAAACTTATACTGAGACATTTGATGGGGTTCTTGACTACTTATTTGTGCCTTCTCAACTTTAGTTTTTCTGAAACATAAGTGCATATACAAACTGAATGTAGAAGGGGTCTTGAGACTGAGACTTTCAAGTTTTAATCCAGATATTGACCCTTTCGTGGGAGACAAACAATGTCCCGTTCAGTTTTTTTCATTTTGAATCTTGACCGCTTGTTTTTGAGTTTTCTTATATTGAGCTAAGTAGTTTAAGTTTCTTGCTTTATAAACAATCCATTTTTAATGCTTTTATAGTGAGCTTTGCTAACTACTGACATTTAATGGGCATATTATATATATATGTGTGTGTGTTTGTATTTTTTACTTGTATATTTAGTTAGTGGGCCTCAAAATATTTTTTACACAACAGGTGGTCCACACAACCAAAAAGGTTGGGAACCTTTGATCTAGGTTGTTGCATTTTTCAGTTATCACGATTTATATTATTATAGTATTTATATATTATTTTATTAATATTATTATTTTATTTATTATATTATTTTTATTATCACGTTCTGATACGCACTAACAGACGGATCGACAGACACTCAACTCATAGGCGGATTTCGTTCAAAATTTCTTACAAGTCTACAATTCTAGCAACAAAACTATTTGACAAATTTCTTCTACCAGTTTTGTTTTATTTTTAAGTTATTATGCTCCTATGCGCACTGACGGATAGGCAGCAGATTTCCGGCACAGAGATTTCATACAAAATTTAGTATAAATATATAAATTTTTTGTTAACACCGTATACCGAATTTCATCATCTTAGCTCGTTGAATTTTTTTTTTTCATTTATCAATTTCATACATTGATGTAATACCCTAAAACAGCTTTTTTGGTCTCTGGTATTCCTAAAACGTTCAATATATTTATCAAAACCAAGCTGTCTAATTGTTTTAGTATTACAGTGCTTTTTTTATATGCATCGTACACGAGAGCGCAAAAAAATTAAATAATTTTTTCAAGCTAGAAAATGCGGTTAATGCTCAAGAAAATGGCGAATTTCCTCGTGTTCCCTTCCAATTTCCTCCCTTATGGCGTCATATCGCGGGATTATGGTTTTATCGAACTGAATCTCAGTTTCTAATCTCTTGTATTTCAGAAGAGAACACAAAATTCCATCACGTCCGGGTCACCAGTTATGTGGAGGCGCAGGAAAAGATGACAAAAAAAAAAACATTTACATAAATGGCAGATTTTTTTACTACTCTAAATTCATCAAGAACGAACTTAAAAGTTGCCAAAAATATTTACGAAATAAAACATCGAAGACAAAAAATATATTAATTCAAAATATAAATAAGTTAAAACATGGAAATGTAATATATTGTCTCATGTCATAATAATCGATATGAAAAATAAAATTTCGTCTCCCACGATATGAATGAAACAGAGAATTAAATAGTAATCGCGCAAATGCGTCACCACAAGTTCATAAAGCCAATATATTTATAATATTGATATTTTATTATTTATTAGTTTTCATTAAACAATATATTAGTTTTTGAATCTTTCACAGATATGTTTTATTCTGCCCAAAAAATTATCATTTCCATGAAAAATCGTTATTCAATTTTTCTCTACTAAAACAAGCGTCGCATTTCTTAGAATGCGTTTATGCCAATGAATAGTCGAGAATATTATCTTTAAAATAATAGCAAATATTTAAGTTCATCATCATCATAAGTCATTCCATCATCACAAGCAAATTTTCGAAATTCTCCAATTATTTCCAATGTTGAGCATCTCTTAAGATATACATATACAATCACGGATCAGGTATATATGATTAATAAAATATCAACTTGTCGTAAAGTTTGAAATAATAAATTATTCTACTTACAGTTAACTGATATTCAAAACTTTATCATTATTTATTTTTTAATAAACACCACTTTTTGTGTTTCAAATATTTTATTTGCCATTTTTTATGCTGTAAATATTTTTTTATTTTTAATTTTAAAAAGTCATTCCGCCCTCTGAATTCATAGCAAATTTTCTCTAAAATTGAAGTCAAATATTATACAATACAAAATACCATTCTCTCAGCAGAAAAAAAAAATCATGGATTCCTAGCAGAAAATTTCAAAACATTTCCATGATTTTTATCATCCTTGTACTTTATAATGCCTTACTTGCACAGCATTTATATATTCAAGATTCCTTTTCCCTTGATGATGAAAGTCACATACTCTTGTCAGACCTTGTTAAAGGCGGTATTATATCAAAATTCCCTTGCGATAAATATTCTTTGCTATTGCAACTATTACTCAATAGAACACATACATATGTTTTAATAAGCTGTTATATCAAATGAATGTCTTTCATAGTTTTGCAGCAAATTTGATCGATTATAAATTTTCTAAACTTTATGTCCATACTATAATGAGTCAAAAGTTAAATTAAATGCCAATAAAACTATATAGTCACGTACCGCAATTGATATTTGTTCAGTTCGAATTAATTAAATCAAAATATAAATATTTATTAACATAGATAAATTTTTGCCAATAAGACTTAACGAAAAAATGATGGGAGGCTGTCTTTTTCAAACAGTCGCTGATGTTAAAGACGTAGGACTACTTTACTCGTATGACTCTTTTGCAAGTAAGGTCGAACGTTCCTTATTTTTCTGTTTCTTTTCTTGCTCGTCGTGCTTCAACAATTATTTTCTTAACTTCTCTATATATGATTAGAAGTTACAAAATATAGAATATAAATATATCTTTACTCCTCATATTCATGCGTATTTTTACCCAACTTTGCGACTCAGTAGTCGCTGAACTACAATTCCTATTTTCAATTTTTTGTGACTTCTGTTGTTACCCTTCATCTCTAAAATAATACATTACTTATGTTCTTAACATATGCAGTTCCGGAGATATAACGGATCTCCCGTACAACGTTTTTGTGGCGTTTTGGTGTGTGAATCAAATTCTTTCTCCTGAGAACACAATGGGAGGAACGTAGTCCTACGTTGAAAAAAACTATTTCTGAGGAAAAAAAGTAGCAGTTTTTGTGTGAATATTGTGTTTAACCCAAACTTCCAAACAGAACAGAACAATTCTGTTTGAATCTCAACAAAACACAGAAGAAAATAATGTCATGGAGTCATTTCATGCTCACGTGATGCACATCAAATATGCAATGCGCATCATGCAGAAGGTAAAAGAGAGTGACATCAGAGTACAGAATAAAGCAACATACATCTACTGCTCAGCAACTAATTCCGAGACTACCACTTTTGGATGATTTTACACCGGAAAGGGGTGTCAGGCAATGAGTCATATGAGCGCATTTCCGGAGTTCTTTGTTAGATCACGCGCAGTAAAATGTAAATATCACCCTTCCATTCTTCACTTTCCCCCTATTTTGATGAAAATAACTCCGCCCAGCACATGCGCAAAAGCGCCGAGGGTTTCCGAATCCGTTGCTAAACAATGCATGACTTGTGCAATTGCGTTTGTTTTGTGACCATGATATGACACGAATTGATTCCATTGAAATTGGTGAATATTAATGGTTAAAGCCAAATAAATTGCATCCAAAACGTAAAGAATGATCATCAGTTCTTTTCAATTCTGCGTGTCCATTGATTTCTTCTGTTAATTTCTTGTTAGTGACAACAGCAGAATTTAAAAATGTATGCTTCGGGCAGAAGTTGCTTTAATTTGAAATTTTTCTGAATTTTCAATAAAATAAATGACATCAGTCTGGTCTTCAGAAAGCTCTCTTATCTTCGTATGGTTCTGTTTGATCTTTGAATATGCTGTTACCATCAAAAACTTGTTAAAATAATTATTACAGCATTGAATTATTCCAAACTGTTCTAGTAATAATTTTGCCTTTTGTTCAAATAAAAGTCGCATTCCGATTTTTTTTTCTTTAATCTTACAAATCTTTAGAAAAACAAAGGAAAAATTATTTTCTTAAGCCTTCAACTCTTTAATCCGAAGTGACTTTTTTCTACTAGCTCCTTTAAAACCGGGACTTTTTAGGAGGAAACGACATGAATTGGACTCTCCCAGCCTAGGTGATAATTTTCCCCACAACTCCACCCCCTGATATAACCTTCCCTTAAGGTGCACGGAGATAGGTTGTGGTTTGCAAGGATAATTGGAACCCCCCAACGCGCTTATCTCCTAAGCGATCTCAGAACCTCACCTCCCTTCAGAAGAAGCCAACCGCTTCAGACCGGCATTTGTCGCTGCTAAGGGGAAATTTTTAGACCGCCCGAGACCGCCTCGCTCGGTATGAGAGGGTTAAGCAACAGGTTGAGTTATCTACGAACCCCATCCTTTTCGTCACTTGAAACTGAAATCTGAGAGGGTTAAGTAACAGGTTGAGTTATCTACGAACCCC
>BGPR01000349.1:502752-532209 GCA_013235015.1 Araneus ventricosus
GTGCTTATAACTCAAATACATTGCTATATCACTGCGATCGATGTATCATATCATATTTGCTTTCATAGTTACTTACCCATGCATCAGTAACAGCTAAGTACACGGTGTCTCCCATGATCGAAAGCGCAAAATGCCGATCGACTCAAGCGAAAAACCGACTTATTTTTACCGCTAATTATGCATGTCGAAATTCCCAAGACTTCAGTGCAGCTTACCTAACGAGGTTTATGATGCCAATAATCATTTCTGGATTCCTCAGTCGAACGGTGGGTGTTCTATGCCAAGCCCACGCTTGCGTATCTCTTAACATCCTTTATACCTGCAACCAACTAGGCATCGGGAAAAGAAACAAACGAAATTCAAAACACGGCGCTTAAACCTAGTCTTTTCAGATGTGAATATCTGGGCGTTCGGCCTTCGTCGTCAGGAGGCCGTGGAGTTTTGTAAAAGATGGGTTTTGTTATGTCACATCAACGCTTCGACGCCTAGAAAGTTTTGTCGACTATTGTATTAAGACATGAGCGGTGAAATAGCATTCCACACGGCAAGGACTCAACGGTATAGAACACTAGCGTTCTTTTGCTGCATTCATCAGCCATAAAAAAAATATAACGCACTTTTAGAAATAAAAGTCTATTGGATTCTTATTCATTTCGTTTATAAAAGACTTTATTTGTGATTAATAAACATAAAAGCATTGTCTTTCCTTTCACCGAGATGCTCTAAATATGATTATTTAATTCTTTATGTATGAAATTCTTTTGTAATAACAGACGATGTGACTTAAGATGTATGTGCGCCACTGGTATTCTAGAGAGACGATTCCTGCTATGGCCTGATTATTTAAAACACGAACTCAAAAATTCATCTATTGTTTCTACTGGCCAAAAGCCGAAATATTTTCAACTTAATGAAGATATTTCATGCTCATAATATACGTCAAATGCCCCTTGATACTTCAATTTTGGTATCCAATGGCACCCATTGAGTAGTATATGGATGTAAGTCACAGCACAATTACATCCATCACATGCACAATTACTTTGTTAGAGGAATGTGACGTCATGTGAATTGCCTCCAATCAAACGGATCGAATTCTTTCAGATTTTATATCTATTCTTTTTTAAGAGTAGAAAAATTTATGATATTTGCAAAAGATAGTTAAATAAGATTATTACTTATTATCATCATTTTGCACTTATAAAAAATATGCTCTCTTGGGAGTGAGTCTATGATAATTTCAATTCGTATAATTTTATTTTTTTTAATTCATCTTAATTATTGATCAGGTCCGAAAGTACTAAAGGGTCAGTTCTGGCCTAGAACGTTCGACATTTAGATCTTTAGATTTTTTTAGATGCTTTTTTCGACATCAGCTATGTGATTTAGTTTTCATATCCGTCTTACCTTGAAATCACTTGTTTTGCATTCACTGATATTTTTTAAGTGTGTTAGCTAATTAAAATGAAAATAAGAGGTTATAAAAATTTACAATTAAATATTTGTAAATAAAGACAAAAGGTCTGCTATTGAAAGAATCGGTACCAATATTCAAATATTTCCGGAACATAATTTGCTGACACTATTTGTGCGAAAAGAAACATTACTGCAATCATAGCGTAGCAGCAATATTATTAAAAAACAATTTTGATGGCATTTTATAAAAGAAATTATTTTCACTAATCAGGTCTTCCCTTCTGAAGTGCAACTGAGAAAACAGAAATACTTGAGAAAGATTCGGAAAAGAAATCACGATTCTTAATTTCCTGTGGAAAGTCAGTAATTTCCTGCCAAAAAAGAACTAAAATGATCCCCAGATTCAGTAGACTGAATAGATAAAATGGCAATTTAAAATAAAACTTTTTTTTCAGAACGAAAAAAAGGCCCTGGAAGGACTAGATTAGCTCAAGAAAGCCCAATCACGATAATTAAACTGAAATTATTTTATTCAAAGACTTAAAATTACATAAGCTAGGTTTAGTTATTTACAGAATCTCATGATGTTGCATTTTGACGTAGACTTGCGTCTCTCCATGGTGGTCTAATGGTGTGTCGGGAGAGAAAAAAATTATGACGCTTTTCGAACTAAAGTTAAACACTTATAGCTCCGCTACCAAATAACATAGAGAGTTGGTTTTAGTTTCATTTAACAGAGAAAGGTAGACATTGAACATTGCAAGAAGAATTTTAGAATTTGGAATAACGGTTTAGTCACAGTCGAACTGCAAATTTCGAAATCGTGTTCAAAATAAGTTCGTTTCGATCATGAAAAATTTTGATGACGTCACAGCAACCGATGTGCGCGCACGCAGACTATGCAAGTACATTAGTCAATTCATTCATCGATCGTTCACGCAAAATATTTTGATGACGTCACAGCGACCGACGCTCGGTCACGCAGACTATCCCAGTATATTAGGCGATTCTTCTTCACGCGAAATATTACTCCAGAATTGTTGAATTACGTCGAATTTCGTGCTAAAGTTAAATGCTTATAGCTCGCAACCAAATAACATAGAGGGTTGGTTTCAGTTTCATTTAACAGAGAAAGGGATACATTGAAGATTTCAAAAAATAATTTTAGAATTACAGTTTAGTCACAGTCGAGCTGCAAAGTTGTTGAAAATGGCGAAAACTTTTGATGACGTCACAGCGACGTTAAACGCTTGTAGCTCCGCAACCAAATAACATAAAGGGTTGGTTTTGGTTTCATTTAACAGAGAAAAGTAGACATTGAACATTGCAAAAAGAATTTTAGAATTTGGAATAACGGTTTAGTCACAGTCGAGTTACAAAGTTCGAAATCGTGTTCAAAATCAACGTTGAAAGTTCGTTTCAATCATGAAAAATTTCGATGACGTCACAGCAACCGATGAGCGCGCACGCAGACTATGTAAGTGCATTAGTCAATTCATTCATCGATCTTACGTTCACGCGAAATATTCCTCCAGAATTGTTGAATTACGTCGAATTTCGTGCTAAAGTTCCGTCGTATTTGGAATAACGTTTTAGTTACAGTCGAGTTGCAAATTTGGTGAAAATCACGAAGAATTTTACATAGATAGAGTCACATACTCAAACTAGACTAATAGTCACTATAGATCATATAGTTAATAGTCACATAGAGCTACTTTAGTCACAGAAAGTCAGAGTTGAGTAAGGTAAGTCTACGCCCCTCAATCCCAGCGGCCGTTTCACAAAGATCCGTTTCCAGACCGTCGTTTTTTTCTTTAATGTCTTCTCATTTGCATCTAAGACTATATCAATTTTTTTCCAATTTATCATACTGCCATGAGTTTTCTTTTTTTTTTCATTTTTAATTAATAGAAAGAATTAATAGCAATAGCTAAACGGACAGATTCATGGAAGCATTTATATATTTCAGGGCGTTGAAATCAAATTGAAAACAATTTGAGTTTCGTTTAGTCCGACTCCTCAGACTCTAACCAAGTAGGATTTCGAATATCACCCCTGTTCAAGACTCGAACTTGAACAACAGGACTTGGGAAGTCGATATTTAAAAATGCTACTGTATCATAATAACCTTAGCTTATACAATAGTATACTGAAAAAATGAGATGCATATTTTGAATCAAAACCCCCAGCAATGAACAGGGTAAGCACAAAGTCTTACCCAACAGGGTAAGCACAAAGTCTTACCCTGATTACAAAAAATTAATGCGCAGAAACTATTACATAGGTGTATGTTTATTTTGAAAATTGTAAAACCAATAATCAAGCTTGTTTTAAAGAGATGTTTGGAGGCATCTGCAGCTAAAACTAATGAAACAAAATTTCATATACAGACTAGACATGGGGAAATGATTTCCGCAACAAAAGTTCCAAAAGTCGCCGATAGGGAGAAATGTGGCGCTGTTGCAGTCTACACAACGAAGATCTAGGCAAATGAATAACAGAGAAGAAATTTCAGTGCAAACCCGCATAGTACAGCACATGAACTGCACGAAAGGGTTACAGAGATGATATTTCAATGTATACCACTTTATTCAATGGAATCTGCATCTTGTTCACAACATTATCGACAACCGATCTTAACATGTCACCAGGAATGCTCATCACAGCCCGTGATATGTTGTCTTTTAAGGTCTTCAAGGTCGGTATCCCACTAAGATGGACTTTGGACTTCAAATAACCCCACAAGAAAAAGTCACATGAAGTCAGATCTGGGGAGAATGGTCATGGAAACGTTGTGTATGGATAAAATGTGATCTCCACGAGAAGGGTGGTCACATTGAAAGAGGTTTATGCCCTCGTCGAGGAAGTGCTTTCATTGAATAAAGTACTATGCACTGAAATATCATCTCTGTAACACTTTGGTGCAGTTCATATGCTGTATTAAAGCGGTGTTGCACTGCAATTTCTTCTTTTTTTATTCATTTGTCTAATTCCTCATTGTGTAGACTACAACAGCTCCACATTTTCCCCTATCGGCGACTTTGGACTTTTCTTTTTTCGGAAATCATTTCCCCATGTCTTCCACAGTCTGTATACGAAATTTGGTTTCCTTCCGTTCATTAGTTTTAGCTGCAGATGCCTCCAAACAGAGAAAGTTATTTTATGGCCATCCTGTATTTCAAAACATTGGATGTTTTTTCAACATGATAATGTTTTTATGTTGGCATTCTTTCTATCAATTACATGATGTTAAAGTCACTGCGTACAGAAAGTAACGACTGATTCAATGAAGCCAGACGAAGACAAAACAGATTAATCAATTCTAAAGGATTATCATGCTACGAAGGTTTTTGACTAGGGTTCGAATCTCCTTTTTCTTCTTTATGAAAAAAAAATTTAAAATTATTTCCTTCGATGGAGGATGAAGGACCGGCGAATTCTGATGACTTTTTTTGTTGTTGTTGCTATCGCTGTTGTACGAAACTTATATACAGCGTGTCCACACTTATCATGTTCCAATAACTAATTTCTAAACCATTAGAGATAGACATATAGTTCCAATTGGAAAAATGCGTAAATTGAAAAGAAGAATTATATTTTATGCTTTTTGAGTCTATAAATATATTTCTGAAAAAGTTTCGAATTCTAATTTTTTTTATACGGTGCCTGATCCTATCAGTCATATCTAGTAAAATATTCTTCACACACTAACATTTTAAACAAAAAACGATCCACGCGTCTGCGACTAAAACTGACCGAGTTATGGAGCTTTGAATTTCATAATTTTAAACCAATCAGCGGTCTAGTTGAGCAAGTGTTACTCATTGATTGGTGCATCGTCTTCGAGACGGCTATTGGAATGGTGTAAAGTGGTCTAAGTCAGAGATATTCAAAGCTCCAGTTTTAGGCAATGAAGAGTGGATTTTTTTGCTTAAAATGATAGTGCGTGAAGAATATTTTATTAAATATGACTGATAGGACCGGGGGACCGTATAAAAAACTAGAATTCGTAACTTTTTCAGAAATATATTTAGTGACTCAAAAAGCATATATTATAATTCTTCTCTTCATTTGAAGCATTATTTGTATATATATATATATATAAAGCAAAATAATTTTGCAAATTTAAAACTACGTTTTAAAATTTTTAAGATATCCAATTGTAAACGTAATTCTACGTAAGCTTATAAAATTAAACATATTTTTTTCACTAAAAACAAGCAATAAATACACCGTGCATTATTATTTTTAGTTTAGCGTGATTATCTTCATACGGTTAACAATGATTCAAGTTTAGTAATTTAATTTTCAAAAACTTAATATAAAAGAAAAAATTGGCAGCTTCTTTCTTTCAAAAACGCTGCATTTCATTAGATTATACATACTGGAATATTTTATAATTTACTCAAGACTTGTTATGGAAGCTATTATTTTAATATATTAATTATTTTCTTAATTTTCTATAATTTACTCATGAGTTATCATGAAAGTTATTACTTCGAGGCTCAAATGGATAAAACAAATTTTTCATATAAACCTGTCTGAGTACTTAAAATTAAAAACTGTTCTGGACTTGGCACTAAAGTACATTTGTGTAGGAGATTTAGTGTGTTATCTTTGGAAACTATAATAATTTTCATAACACATGAAAATATTTCTAAAATTATTTATATAAATAAAAGTGAAAAATCATAAATAGTTTGTATACTATAGAAATCCAAATTGCTCAATAGATTTTCTTCAAATTTTGAATATAAATGCTATGAAGCATAGGAAAGGTTTTATTTAAGGTTCCGTGAGAATCCATCAGTTAATTTTTTTACCAATCAAAAATTATTTTTCTATGTATAGAAAAAATTATTTAGCTTTAGTTTTTGCCATTCTTGTTGAATGAAAATATAGATGTTTTAAATCATTTTATTTATTTGCCCCTGAGATGCCACTCGAAATGTTTAATGATGTTTTATTTTATTCTATAAAATTATAGTAATACTTTATAGAAAAAAATCAGCTTTTGGCTGTTTTTAAAACCTATTTGAGGCAAATAATATTTTCATTTTAATTAAAAATAAACTCTTCGAAGATAAGAGGATTTTGTGTTTTATAATATTTTATATAAAAGTATTTTTACTTTAAAAATATAAGACATGAAAATATTTTCTTCCCGAACGACTCCGAATACATTAACGAGTGTGAAATATATTTCGAAATAAAAAGAAATTTAAAAATTTTCACTGGTTTTTTAAAATAGTTTGAAAAATATATTCGTAACATCAAACCATTATTCTCAAAACATTCGGCTACGGCAACGGACATAACAAGTATGTCAAAGCACTAATAAAGGTTTCTATACAAAGCAACAACTTAGCATAAAATAAAACTAAAATGTCTGATCAATTCATAACTGCTGTGAATTCGTTATAAGAACACAATTAACAATTTCTCTCGAATACTTTAAATCATTCCACGTCTTCTGAACTCATCACGTTGCTCGTGTTTAACAGAACGTATCGACCTCCTCCATAAAGTAAATTCATGCGTGTCTTCTTATTTTAGGTGTTCAGCCGTAGCAAAAAGAAAACAACGGAGTTCATCTTCGCTTCAGCCATAACTGATTCCACGACAACCTCGCCATTTCTCACTCACCAAAGTGTAATGATAGACCCACAAACAATCGAAGAACAGACTGCGGATAATTTTCCGATCAAACACTTTGACTTCTTTAATAGAGCGTTTCAAGTAAGATCGAAGTGAAACTCTTTTGTTCCAGTAAAAAAATATCTCACCGAATAAATAACATCTAATCGTTTTCGCACACGATCGTATTTGTAGAAGAGTTATGGCTTTGTTTCCTATTTGATTTGATCTAGAGTTCTGTTTCTTTTGTTTGGCAGCGAGAGATACTGATGGCGGATCTTCGAAGAAGGAAAGACAGATTTGTTAATATAATTTGACTTGGCTTTCCCCGTTTTCTGTTCATTTAAATTGAACTTGAATTATGAGAATATTTTCTATTTATTTCCAAGGCAACCAAGTACATCTGGGATCTTGAAATTTTTACCAAAAATTGTTCAAGCATTTATTTTATATTTAATTACAATTATGAAACCAAATTCATGCGTTCTATATTATTATTTTAACGGTAATTATATTTTGCCAAAAAATAAATGAGAATGATTTGCTTTTAAGCAAATGTTTTCTTTTTGTAAGCAATTGGCTCGTTTTGCAAATAAATGTGGTAGGGGCATTTGGTCATGTAAATCTTACAAGAGATTGATTTACGGAATTTAGTACATCACTTCAAAAAATAACTATAAGAAAAGATTTTTTATCTTCCCATTATAAAACAAATTGGAAAATGAGAAACGCAAAATTCATTTTAAACTTCAATTAACAAAGCAAGGCGTACAAGCAACATAATAGAATTTTAGATTTGTATATATATTTATTTTACACCTATTGAGTTAGAACACAGCTGGAAATTTTCAAGACTGCATCTCTTGGATTTATACTTATCCAGCTTGGATCCATACTTAATTTGGATCTATTAAGTTAGCACAAATTTAAAAAATTCAAGACTGCATCTCTTGAGGATTTTTAAAACTGTGTACAAATGTACTTAAAAAAACTCATCACCTCACTAGGTAGACGTGGTCTTTAGTCAACACGCTAGTAAATAGTGAAATTTTTATCTAAAATAATTTTCAAAAGTTATATAAATTATATTTTGTCAGAATCGTCTTATTTTCGGCATTTTAAAATCAAAAGTAAAAAGTGATTTTTGGAGAAAAATGTTTCCGGTTAACAATTAGAATATTTTACGATATGATATGTTTATTATCCCAATAGAATTAAAACTCGTATTGTTGCAAATGCGCCTGCGCAGTAAGAACAGCGCCATCTATGGTGGTAAGACGCCGACGCTAAATGACTCAGTTTAGGACTGTGAATTGGCGGAGTGAACAATGTAAAATGACCTCATCCTAAAAATTCTTTGTAATTGTTAGAATTACTGTAAATATGTAGTGTATTTGTGTTAATGTTCGTGCTTAGTGTTTGTAATAAATTTTAAATGTTTCGAAAAGTCCCTTGTTATTTTGGCTTCCAAATTGGAGTCAAATACTTAGACACACTGCCACACTATTTAAAAAGTTAGTTTTTCTCCAACTAACGTAATCCGACTACAAACGCTAATATTTTCAATTAAAATAATAGTACAAACAAAACTCACACAACGCTTCAAAATGAGCAGAAGTATTAAAAGCATTAGTAATCAATTAAACCTCTAATATTTATTATTGTGCCAAAAATTTCATTTAATTTATAACTTATTATAGTAAATTTTAGGTTGCAAAAGTTCCATTTTTGTATATTAATGCTTATAATAAACATCAATTTAATATTTTAATATTATAAAGTCCATTCTGTTGTAAAAACTATGATCAAATACTATAGGCTGAAACTGAGAAAGAATTAACAGAAAAATAAATTTTATCGTGTCATTGGTATTAAAAATGGCATCTCGTCATCCCTTGCTTTTGATTAAAACTAAAAAAAATTAAATGACAATGCACAATTATTTTAATTAAGGTAGGATTAAAAAACTTCCGACAGTATATAAATTTTGTACACACAAATTTCTAGATATAAATTCTTGAACGTTTTTAATTGATTTTCTAAATTTACAGCAATGCACTCAAATTAAAGATTTATTCTGCATAACTTTTAATTGCTCTTACATGGGCAAAGGAAGAATGAATATTAGCATGCTTGTTTCCTGCTTGCGAAATCTTAACCTTCATGGGTTGTTTTCATTGTCATGAGTAAGGCAGCTAAAATAAAAGACACAACTCAGTCTCAATGATAGATGATTTCGGGTTATTTTGAGAATTTATTTTATCGCTTGAAGCGGATGGACGTCGAGGCATAACGCAGGGTTTTTTTTCCTTTTTATCAAATAAATATCTGTATTTTTCCATGAGTTTTCGATAAAAAAATGTAAATATTAAATTACAGCAACTTATCTTCTAAAAACATAAAATTCAGAAACGGAAGGGTTTTCTTGCTCTAAAATTTAAGTTAATTTAAAAAAGATCACCATTATAAAATATTTGGCCAAATATTTGTGAAAGTATAACTGTAAGAAGGTTTATTGGATACAATTATAATTTAAACAATTATAAATGAAAAACAAAACTAATTTTAAATATTTTTCTTATACATTATGAGTATAAATACACTCCTACGGAAAATTCTAATTTTAAAAGCTAAGTTTTTATGCCATTCCAGTATAAAGTTTTTATTTACTTCTTTTTCAAATACTTTCTTTAAATATTAGACATTTCACTATTATACTAAACTAGAAAATCTCCCGTCATGGTATGACAGGTGCAAATTTCTTCTTCATTCGTGAGATTTCCCGTCAAATTTGGCTTGTTTAAATAGATATATATGCGAGATAAATGTTTAACATTGATTGAAAACAAATAAAATAAACATATGTTTTATGAGAGGAAATATTTTTTTTATTTACATATTTCTTTATTCAATAAACCTCTTGGTAAACAACATTCCTCGTGAAGTATTTTTCGTTGTTTAACAATTTTATTATAATTCAATAACCATGAAATTCTCAGCTTGTCAAACGTAAGTTAAAATTTCAAAGGAATTCTTTTTCGAAATTCTAATCAGAACAAAGCTCTTCTCTGCTTGTCAAACGTTGCCAAAAAATATTACCAAATTATATCATCACGATTGCAATAAACAATGAGATGCATCGTAGCGTCCAAACTATATCACGCGCATGATATACCACTGAGGTAATTTACTACTTTCTATTATAAAACGGAAATTAATTTGAAATATATGATTAATACAATTTAAAATTTCTCGGGAACTATTGATCATAGCGCGATCAATTTTATATCAATCGATGGAAAATTTTATTTCACTATTTTAGAGCTAGTAAATTTGAAATTAGAACGACAATTACTCTTTTAAATTTAAAATTACTGAAATTTTAGTTCTCTAACAATGAAATAATGCTGCTTAACGTCTCGCAGTGCTATGGCGCGAGTTTTATTGTTGGTGACGTCAGAGCGTTACCGAGAGACAGATCTAGGCTATTATATTAGTAATAGTGATAATTTTTCAGACTAGTGGAAAATAATATTAAATTTCTGAAAACTGATAATAACTACTAAAAAGTGTTACCCTTTTTCTCTCTCGAATGGCTATTTGTTTATCAGTAAATGACAAAGGAAAGCCACTTAAAATGTGGATGAACACTTAGATTGGTAAACTGAAGTCTTCATTTTGATAAATAATGCTTTCAAATATATAATCATGTATGAGAAAATGTTTGTATTTTCATCAGCATGCCAGGAATGCCCCATTTTCTCTGCAGCGGCGAAAGGCGTCAATACTTAGAAAAACTATAAATATTTTCCATTAACTCGAAAATACATTTATTTATTTACTTTAATTTCTTTCGTGATACATTTTTTTAAATTTAAGTTAAGTTAAAAAAAAGATCACCATCATAAAATATAAAATATTTGGCCAAATATTTGTGAAAGTATAACTCTAAGAAGGTCTATTGGATACAATTATAATTTAAACATTATGAGAAACAAAACTAATTTTAAATATTTTTCTTCTACATTATAAGTATAAATACACTCCTACGGAAAATTCTAATTTTAGAAGCTCAGTTTTTAAAACTTTTCAAACATTTTCCTTTCTAAAGCTTTCACAGTGGTTTGTTAGCATTCAGAGAAAATATTCATATCGAGAAACAAGACTTGACTTTTACCAGAATACGCTAATGCAGGGGTGGGGAAACGTTTTGAACTGAAAGGCCTCATTAAATTTCGGTAATTGGCAAAAGGCCGCACGAGTAGAATCTTAAGAGTTATTGTTCTGTAATTATACATGATGTGTTTTATTTTGCCTTTTTATTTTAGACTTTTATGCGTTTTGATTTTCCGTGTTCTTATGTAATCGACCATTTTTTAATGTCTTTTATTGGTTTCTATGTTTTTGGCGCCGTGTTTGAACTTATTTTCATCTTAAGTGTTGCAATTTATTTTTATCTCAAGTGTGTATTTACGTTTTAAACTTTTAAACTCCTGATGTGTTTTCAGAAGACTCGGTACTTACGTGTTTTGACTTTTTAACCCTTGCCTTTTGGAAATGGTCTTTTAATTTTTTAAAAAGACTTTTAGTATCATAGTGTGTTTTAGTGCTTTTGTGATTATGTGTTTTCGTTTTTAATTATTTATACATTTGCAAAAGTTTTATGATTTTGTGTATTCTCTGCGTTCAACTTTTTGTTTTCTAGTGCATTTTTTTCTGTTTACTCTTTGTGGCTTTTGTTCCTTGTATGTTTGTTGTGTGTTTATAACACGCTGTAAATGGAGTTTTCTCTGTAGTGTGCTCTTCTTTAAATAAATAAATTATAATTATATTACAAACAGAATAGAACGCCGTCTCTTACTCCATACCCGTGACCAGACCGGTCACTGAACGGTTTGATGGGCAAGACACGGGAATTTTATTTAAGAAAAAAAGAAAAACAAAACAAACAAAAAAAGAAATATTTACACTATGTACAGCACAGGCATTTTTATAGTGTAAATTTTTATATTACAGACAAGTATATTATTTCAATGCAAATTATTAATAACTGGTAAGGCCGCATAAGAAACTCAAGAAGGCCACATGCGGCCTTAAGGCCGCAGGTTCTCCATCCCTGCACTAATGCGTTCACTCATGCGCGAGGAATCTGGAGTTGCTGAAAACGCTATAAACTGTACATTTCTCACTCTATCAAAATATTTACAGTCACTTCAACTTCATTATACCACATCGACCTTTCATGCTTTATTTTCATTAATTTTACATTTCTATTCTATTATATAAGCAATATTTCCCACTTTTTCACTTTCTGTTTCCTGAAACGGTTCTCCAACCCACTTCCCCAATTAAAGAAGAAGAAAAATTCAGTTTTCAGGTATAAAAACTTTTCAAACGCGCGTGTTTTGCATTAAAAAAGTATTTACTGTGAGCTACAAAGTGAACCAGCGGGAGTGTTCTCCCCTAAACTTTCTCGTATACTTCCCCAGAAAGGTGCTGTTTCCCCTCCCCCCGCGTGGATAAAAAAATTCGAGCCTACTGTTACCCAGAATCCTATGACTATCAGAAGGTTTTTCATTATAGTGATTGAAAAATATCTAGGTAAAGAATCAAATTCAAAGAGATGCGTACCGATTTTTCGCTCTTGCCGTCTCAAGGACAAACTGACGTAATTCTCTCCATAGCCTTCGCGTGCACAGAAGATTGCTTCTAGTACGCATGCGCGTGAAGATAACGGATTCTTTTCGAAAGTAAATTATACAGACCGACAGATAGTCAACTCTTTGACGGATTTGGCCAAAATTTTATACGGACCTACATTCATGACGATAAAACCGTGTACTAAATTTTATCCATCTAGCTATTCAATTTTTTGAGTTATTGTGTTCACATGACCACGGACATACAGATAGACAGACTTCCCTCTGACGGATTTTGTCCAAAATTTGATAGAAACCTACAAATTATGTTTAAAGACCACATACCAAATTTCATCCCCGTAGCTCTAATAGTTTCTGAGTTATCGTGTTCACAGACACACATACAGACACACAAACAGACATAATTCCAAAATTGTGTTTTTCGGACTCAGGTAGGTCTAAAACGTGGAGATTCGTCAAAATCTCGAGTTCGAATTTTTTGACGATTACAATACTTTCTCTTTGTATACTTCGTATAAGAGAAAGTAAAAGGAATTATGTATTCAATTTCAGTCATCGTTTCACAACCGAATAAATCGTAAATATAAACGAATAAGCTTAATATTTGGACAGATTATATGAGTTAGGACAATTTATTTCTGTCTCGTATTTTTCTTACTTTCAAGATGTGCGCAATAGTAATGCCTAATACAAACATAAAGGCTTTCCTATTCCTCCACAGTAAGAAAACTTTTCATTAATAGAATATGATTAAATTCATCTTACCTCGAAGAAATCTGACACAATTTTTAATTTTTCATCAATTTACATTCGTGAGCTTGTTAATAATGGTTTTTATTACCGTAAAAATTAATTGTTCTTAAATATGAAATGATGTTTCCATTCCACCAATGTAAAACGAAAGCGATACTAAAATAATTCACAAAGCCATTTTTTTGCTGATAGATTTAAAATCTGGATAAAATTAAAGTTTGGTTTCATTTTATATTTACTTATTTGAATCGATCAGTCATTTTTTGTTTGTTCATTTACAGTTTATATATTTGAAGTCAAGATATTAATACAATCTACATATAAAAAAGAGATACTAGCAGTGTGGCCCGGCGTTGCATGGGCTATCTCGAATAAAAGGATATTCCCGGGCGGAGAGAAGTGAGGTCACGTGAAACCCTTGGGATCCATATATTTTCATATGCCCTGCCTCCCTTTTTCTCAACAATCAACAAATATTGTCACTTACTTTCCCCCAACGAATGTAATGAAGTTAAAACCTAAATACAAAAAAAGAAAGAAAAATGCGTGAAAACGATTTTTTTCCAATGTTAATAAATCTAAACACAGAATCCCGCTAAAAAAAAGAAATACCAACTTCCGTTAAATAAATAAAAAAAAATGCAACACCGGATGTGAAAACTAATAATAGGGAAAAAAGAATCCGCCGTGAATGAATTCACCATGCTGCCAGTAGTGAATTCCTAAATTTTGACGTTTTTAATTAATATCTTTTTAACTAATTATAATTTCAGAATTTCAATGGTCAAAATGGATTCCTTGGATTATTTCCCATCTTTTGGTACTTTCAGCTCGAATCGGCATTCAGTGGTTCGTGAGAAAATAGCCGGACATAGATACATCCGTTTGTTTACCTTCAGATTTAAATAGGAATGATTTTTTAGTACGTATATAAGTTCGGTTTTTTTTCTACTCTGTGCACGCCGAGACCGTTTGACTTACCGGGGCCAAATCTGGTACAGTGATGGATTAGCACAAGAGAAAGTTAACGCCGTTAAAATTATTTTAAAATTCGAATTACATTTTTATTTATTTAATTTTAAGTGGCAAATTGGGACGTTTTTTGCCTATTTTCACGATTTTTTCCTTTTTTTCTCCATTATTATGCACATACACACGAGAATAAAAGTTATGCTTCCGATGCCTTAATTTATTAGTTCTTGCATTTTTTCTGTCTTTTTTTATCTTTTGATGTCTTATTTTGCAACGTATATTTTTCGCAACATTTTCAAAGTTCTATTAGTCATTGTACGACATATTGTTTAAAAGAATTGTTCTTTTTCCAAACTTCTAGTCTTTTCATTCAAACCACACTGTTATAAGGTAAAAAAAAGGCTAGATTTGAAAGTTTTATTTCAGGAAGAAAGAATTCAACGAATATTTACATTTGTTAGGGAAAGTTGATGACAAAATTTGTAGAAAAAGAAATGGCAAGGAGAGTATGAAAAAAATTTGCATCCCGAACAACACCCAGTTATCAGCAAGTTTAGAATAAATCTATTCTACATTACACAATTCTTTCTTTATTTAAAACGAGTAATGTTACTAAGTAATTTTTTTCCGTAAAGGAACACATGAATATGGAAATCTTCAATTAACACAGATCATACTTTAGCTTTAGTAGAATGCACGTTATTCGTAATTCTCAGTTTTAGATTTGTAACTGTTTTTGTTCTCACAAAATGAATGCAATAAAAAATGCTCTGTAAAACTTTGTGACCAACAGTTTCTTCTAAATTTAATAATATCTTCATAAATTTCTGGAAATCAAGATCATACAGAGATAGCCAAAAATAAATAAAGAAAGAAAGAAAAATAAACTCAGATTGAATCGAATACAACTAAAACACAAAACAAGGGATCCATTCTAGTCCACTTTTTCAAGGGCTAAAAACTATTCCAAATGGATTCAAATTAATATTTGGGTAATTTTTCTGCAAGAAGCTAGCATTACGCCAAACATAGCTTCTCATAGCCCGAAATTCCCAAACGGAGGACAATGGAGAAATGTACATTAAAAGCAAATAATCAAAAGGAATGGGAAAAAACACAAACATCAAAACGCTAATAAGATCATTAAAAATATTAGAAATCAAGCTCTATTAATAAGCCTTCGTAAATAAAAAAACTTACCCTATGATCATAATTGAGAGATGAGAATAAACCTTTATGTGAACACTAACCCACGCTAATATTCTCCAAGAAGGAGGAGTTATTAAAGTAAACACTAGTCCCCTTGCGCCTGATTTTTTTTTTCATAAACTGCTAAAGTCAATAATGTAAGGACAATTATTTCAAAACCTTAAAGAAAATATAAATTTTAAATTTAAGAACAAAAATACAGATTAATAGAAGAATAAAAGGTAATGTAAATGTAGATAACTTTTCTTGCTTTAACAACTTATTCATTATTCACGCTTGGGCGAAAGATTTAATTCTAATCTTACTATAGCCCACAGACATACAGTTTCTGCTTAAAATCCGCCTAAAATAAATACCTCATCCCGAAAGCTACTTTTAGAATTACACACTGTCAAAGTCCACAACTGATTTCATTTGTTACCTCAACCCCGAAGGAGTCAGTGGCCTCTAACGCCACTTCAGCGGCCCATCTTTTGAACCAAGGGCAGTGAGCGGTCAATCATGTCCAACCAACCATATCCTGAGATTACAGTTCATCAACATCACTAACAGTTGCCGGAAAGAATGTGATGAAGGGGTGCTGCTCGCAAACATGCGGACATCACAGCTTATTCTCCTTGCTGCCTAAACACCTTCATCGACTGACCACTCCCGTGGGGGAAGATAAAATTAATCCCCTTGGACAAAGGGTGGAAACAATGCACTTATGTGTTAATGGTCTTTCTTTGGCTGTTAGCAGAGCTACGTTTAACTCAATGACCGTGGAAATAAGCCATCAAGTGTTGAAATGAAGATAAGTACATGTGGAATCCTTTTTTATTTGTGATTTCATGTGCAAATGGTGGGATAATGCATATAATACCGAAATTAAAATTGTTTTAATAGATAAGGTAGAAGCCGGAATGAAGTCAAATTGTAGTTAGGTTCTTTCTTTTTTTTTAACCCTTAAAACAATTCTGGGTCCAAACGTGTAAATTATAATTTAATGCTTTTTTTAACTAGTGAAAAAATATCTAATAAAGTTATTCGCTTAAACTTTGTTTAATGGATATAAAACTAACAAAACACATAAAAAATCCAAATGTAGAATGTACCTGAATTTTTGAAAGCAAAAGTTTCGTTTCTGAAAATAAAAGAGAGAGACAATTTTTATCAGAAAACTACTTTTATTCGTCGAAGATTCATTTTTTGTTTCGAAAGTCTATTCTGTCATTAAAAACTTTCTAGCAAAAAAAGTCAGGGACATATTGGTATACTACATAAATAAACCTTGGAAACATTCTGGGGAACTATATAATTGGTCTTAAAATTTTAAACAAGATTTTCTTAAAATGTGGGTCATGCCTCAAAGGTGGGGCTCACAAAGAATCTTAATGGGACAGCAAGAACTTTCACGCCGGCTTTTTCTATCAGATTTTTATTAATATTTGTAAGCAAAGAAGATAAGAAAACCACTTAGATTTTATTCATTCCATTAAAATTTGCTGAATAGCTATAGTAAACTTAATTTCTTTTTATGTATGATGAATTCGTTTTACATTTTTTATTTACTTATTTTCCAATTTTTGAATTTCGAAAAATTTTGCACCATCTGATAAAGCTTTGGAATAGCAAATTGTGGCTTCAAGAGCATAAGTGTTGCCAGGAGTAAAATAGATTTTTCATCATTGCCATAGCAAAGGTAAATAGCGCTCGGTGAATGACATATTTTTTCGCCTCTCATTAAAAAAATGGCATAAACGAACTAATGTTTTGTCTCCTTTGCGTCCTCTAAGGCTGACGCTGACGCTGATTTGACGCTGTCCATCCCAAAATAGTTTTAAACTTTCTTCAAAATGGGACGTCAATCTAACTAAGCACAATTAAATTGTACCTGGTGAACGATATGTCAAATTTCTGATAAAGGTTCAAATTCTTTAAATCCGTCCCAAAATAATCATCCTTCTTCAAAATGGGATGTAAATCTAACTAAGCAAAATTAAATTGATCCTGGTGAACTATATGTAGAATTTCACAAACATTTTTATTCGAAGTTGTGATTGAACGTAACGGACGAATTTCACTTTCAGATGACAAAATAATGCATTCGACATGGAGTGCATACCAATAGAAATAATAGAATTTCTGAATGCAAACTTCACATATTTCAAACCATGTGGTAATTACAGCTCAACTAACTACCAGATATCTCATCCTTTTAACAAAGGTTCCCACCCTGTGGTACGTGTACCCCTGGGGGTACGCGAAGGACCATCTGGGGGTACGCAAAATCAAAATTGTTAATGGAGGAAATAAGAACGCAACAGGGATAAAAAAAAAAGTTAAAAGAAATTTGTTTCTCCAAGTGAATATTTGCTATTTATTAACTATACCACTTGAATAGTTTATTATTATGAAGTGCAAATTTAAGCTATTCTTATAAGTTAAAAGGAAATAGTTTCAATACTGATTTCATTTGTTTTGGCGCTGAACTAATACTATTGTAAAAATGAAATAAAATGCAAAATCTAAAATAAGTTCTGCAAATGTTATTAATTCGAGTCATTTCACTTTAAAACTAACTTACGCTAACCTTAACTTTATTGATAAAAACTACTTTGCATAGATGGATAGTTGAGAGGGGGTAATTGGACATGATAGTAGGGGGCAGGCGAAAACAAAAAGAATAATCAGGGGGTACACGAGGGAAAAAAAGTTTGGGAAACCCTGGTCCAGAAGCTACGCTTCAGTGTAAGAATTTATTCTTTTTCTAAACGAATATTTAAAGTTTCTTAAGCCACTTCGTAGTTTTCTGCGTAATTGCACTTTGAATCTTCTCTATCTAGAGAAGTGCTTAGTTTTTAACCACTAAGTGTCAAACGAAAAAAAAAGGCACTCTTTTGTTAACCGGGGTTTTTTTTTTTGTTGTTGTTTTTTAAGGTTTAAACGTGCTTGCGAATCTAATCAGTTTTCGAGTTTCTGTAACAACACTTTTGTTCATTTTGCAGGATCATTTGAAGAGGTTATGTGACATTTGTTTATATTTTGGGATTACCGTGCAGTTGAAGCTGTGATGTGACAATGTAACATCAGCATTAAAAACAGGGGTGGCCAACCTTTCTTCCTCGCGTACCCCTTGATTAGTCTTTTTACGTTCGCGTACCCCCTACTGTCATATTACAGCCCCCCCCCTCCCCCCTCCAACCATCCGTCTGTGCAAAGAAGTTTTTATCAATAATGTTAAGGACTTAGATAAGCTTAAGTGTAAAATAACTCGAACTAATAACATTTGCAGGACTTATTTTTAATTCTACATTTTATTCAATTTTTACAATAGCCAATTCGAAAAAAAAATATGAAAAGAGTATTGTAATAATTTCATATTAACCTATAAGGATACCTAAAAATTACTCTTCCTTTTGATTTCTTTTTTCCTTATTTTAAGGGGAACAAACTTGGGAAACAAAATTCTGCAGCATTTTTAATCTCATGCTTTCTTGTGTCCGCCATTACCGACTTTGAGTTCGCGTACCCCTACTGGTCCTTCGCGTACCCCAGGAACCTCTGGTCTAAAGGATGCTCATATTGTTTGATATGTTATTCAAGCGCAAAAAAGCTACATCTATTCAGTGACACAATTAGATTTTCGGAGGGGGGTTTTTTTGTCATTGAACCACAAAAATGTGATTTCCTGTTACAAAATTCAACTAATTCATTTGATTTTTTTTTCTGGAATGTTCTATGAAAATCGGTATATCTTAAATGACTACATCCAATTACGGTCATTTAAATGAATGAATAATCTAAACAGAATAATATTCATAATTATAAAAACAAATATAATATCTCAACATATTGATGTGATTTTCTGGTGAGCAAAATTGCGTATGAATGTTGTTTCACAATTTTTTTAACACTTCTAAAGTTTTGAATAATGATCAGGTTTACGGTTTAAAGTCACAGATTTTAACAAAATGAATTGCAGCCAGTATGAATTTAGAAAATGAATTGTAAGAAAGCTAATTTTACCCTCTCTTATCCTACTATAAATTTTTTATACAGATAGTTGGAATAATTACAGTAAATGCATTTTCAAAAAAAAAAATATGTTGTAAAGCATGTCAAAATAACACCCGCAATACAATATTAGCAAAAATTACCGGAAATTTCTGAAAAAAGTATGATTCTATAGTTTATTTTGTAGGTAAATTCAATAATTTTAATAAAATTTGGAAAATTATTTTTTTTCCTATGGTCTTCCGACACAATGGACCAAAATTCATTATTTTATCAATTCGATATTTTCTTTGCTACTTAAATGCAATAAACTTCACTATCATTTATTATCTCGGATAGAATTTAATTTGGAAATCCTCTTCACTAAAATGTTTTAAAAGCAAATAAATACGAAAAAAATGACGGGAGGATGTCTTTTTCAAACAGCCGCTGATGTTAAAGGCGTAGGACTACTTTACTCGCGTGACTCTTTTGTTACTCTCGATTCCCTTTCGTTTCTCGAAGCTTCTCCGATTCTCTTTG
The DNA here is from genome assembly GCA_013235015.1 of Araneus ventricosus. NCBI lineage: Eukaryota > Metazoa > Arthropoda > Arachnida > Araneae > Araneidae > Araneus > Araneus ventricosus. The sequence goes on from BGPR01000349.1 coordinate 522,918, forward strand.
TTACTCGCGATACTCTTTAGTTTATCGAAGTTACTCGCGATACTCTTGTTTCTCGAAGTTACTCGTGATTCTCTTTTGTTTCTCGAAGTTACTCTCAATTCTCTTTTGTTTCTCATCAATCCCTCTCTTTTCAATTCATGCGTATTTTTGCACAACTTTGCGACTCAATAGTCTCTGAACTACAGTTCCGATTTTCAATTTTTTTTGTAACTTCTGTTGTTACCCTTGATCTCTAAAATAAGACATTAGCTGTGTTTTTAATATATGTAGTTACCGAGATATAGACGATCGCGTCACCAATTCATGCGTATTTTTGCACAACTTTGCGACTCAGTAGTCGCTGAACAACATTTCCTATTTAAAAATTTTTTTATTGTAACTTCTGTTGTTACCCTTTATCTTTAAAATAAGACATTAGTTATGTTTTTAACATATGTAATTACCGAGATATAGAGGATCTCCCATACAACGTTTTTTGTGGCATTTTGGCGTGCCAATCAAATTCCTTCCCGAGACCCTAATGGGAGGAACGTAGTCCTACGTTAAAACGTTCCCTGAAAAGGATGGATATGAATACTATTGAAATCATTTTATTTAAAGAAAAAATGGGAAAAAATTAAGATAGATTCATATTATCTTGAGATCATGTAAGGTAAATCAATATATTAGACAATGCATTTGAAATTAAACTTTATAGGCAACTAGCTGTTGTACCCGCGGCACCGCACGCGTTTATCAGTTCTATACATATGAAAGAAAAAGAAAAAAGCATATGCTTTTATATCGTATAGTTTTCGAGTTTTAATATACAAATTTGTAAGAGCTTTTAGTACCCTCAATCCTAACTAATAATACCTAATTAATTATTAATTACTACTTTAAAGGTTTCGACAAACGACATTTTTGATCTCACCGTTTGGATCATATATGTAAAGATGGCTTGGAATTTTCATTCCAGAACATGTCATGGGAGAAACAAACATGATAACGGAAGATTTATTTGGCATCGTACACACATCACAAATGATAAGTTTGCAATTTGTTGGACTATCGCCTCATCAGACCTTTTGCTTGTATTCCAAATAGGATTCTCAGTGTGAGCAAAACCAGCTATAATTGTAACGGAGAATGTGCTATACAGTCACCATCCGAAAGACTTGATTCTATTCTATTCTCGATTCAGCAAGGGCAAGAGCTATACAGTGCTGTTCAAAATTATTAGAACGCTAATGAAAATTGTACAAATATTTATTATAGAAAATAAATGTATTCATTTTATATCCCAAATATATTAATTTTATTAATAATTCAATCTTATTTATTAGAAAAGCTTCGAATAACTCAAACTTTATCGCAGAATAAGTCAGAACAATTTTGATATAATTCTAAATTATTCTTTGTTCAAAATTATTCGAACGGTCAAAATCTTACAACTAACAATTAACATAACAATTTTTCAAAATAAAATATCAGTGTTTATTGTTTATCTGGACCTTCTTTGGCCACAATCACTGATTTGAGTCTTTGATTGAGGTTATCAACCAGCTTCTTCGCTGCCTCCTGGTTGATACTGCGTCATTCATCTTCGATTCTCTCAAAAAATTGATTCTAACTTCTTCTCTCTTCAAAAGGCAATTTCTGATGCAAAACTGAGCATAAATTTAACATGGAATTAACGTTTGGGCTTTGTGGTGGCCACTCCAGTATCTTAATCTTGTTTTTTGAGAAATAATCTTTGACAATCTTTGACGTGCGTTTTGAATCATTATTTCTTTTACCGTCGACCTACACTCAAATTCGTGATGGATTTCTTCAGATTCTGGTACAGGATACCGACGCACATACTAACAGTCATTTTACCGTTTTTTCATCACAATTTAGCCAACACCTTAAGAGGGGAACATCTCCATACCACATATTTCCTCCTCCATGTTTTACTCTCTGTAGGATATTCATCTGTCAATGCGCCTAATCTGTTCGCCTCCACAATTTTTTACTCCTTTTTTATCAAAAAAGTTGGTATTTGATTTCGTCTGACCATAAAACGCTTTCCAAGAATTTTAAAACCTTCGAAATATGTCCTCTTGCAAAGGCCAATATTTTTTGGCTATATTTGCTATGTTTTGTTTTGAGATGTATGGTCTTTTTCTTTTGATACAGATGATAAACCCTGTGTTCTTGATTCTAAGACGAACCATTAGAGCTGACACATTCAATTTCAAGTCTTCCACGATCTCTCTTGACGATATATCATTCTTTTTGTATGCCAATCTTACAATCGCAGAGTCTTCTCTTGCACTTGTTTGTTTTCTGTTTTCTGCCTCACCCTCTCTTGTTTCCGATGAATCCTGCCGTCTCATACATCTTGCACAAATAGTAGATACACAACTCCGACGATTTTTACTTTTTGCTAGGTTTTCATGCGATACCCCATCCTTCCTATCTTCATTGATGCGGTGGCGATGATCAACCAAAATCTCTAAATTCTAGGACATTTTTGTTGACTTGATTGCTTCAGAGACCAAAATAATTAATTACCAAATAAATGATCTATGAATATTCTTAAAATTTACCAAAATAAAAACAAATCCAATTCGAATTCACTTAAATATAGCCTTCGTCATCAGCCGTTCGAATAAATTTGAAGAGCTAAAATATACTCTTTAAAACAATAATCTCTTCTAAGAAGTAGTGATATTCCATGAAATAGCTAAAACTTATAGGCATTTATGGAGGATGAAATTAGGCACCAGAAAATCAAAACAAAATAGTAAATTATAAAGATTTTAAAACTTTATGAACAGAAGAAAATATTTTAACAGTCCGTTCTAATAATTATTAACAACACTGTATGGCAATTAGATTGGATTTCAGTAAGGATCAAATTAATTAAAAAATGTTGTTTCAGTTCCACATGAGACTTCAAGTGAGAGAGGTTCACCGTTCTCTTCAGCAATCAAATTCCCCATTACTTCATGCATTGTTGACTGATCTTTTGTTAGTCAAGGTTTATTTGTTCCCACCATATCTTGTAAATATTCACATCCTAGTTTGTAATATGTTACAAATATCTTATTTAAGCATCATGTGTTGATTTGTAGGCATGGGTAATACACGCTATAACAACTTTTTTCCGTTAATTGATAAACATCTTATATCAACTGCTAACAAAAACCAACAATTACAAAATTCAGCACCGCTCAATTAAATATCCACTACACACGATGTACCGTGCTCCCGATGGAATGTCAACGTGAATAGTTTTTGAAAATATTTTTGCTTGAGTTTATATTTTTGTGAAAATATATAAAATATGTGTTTGTGGTTCAAATTTTGTGATCCTCATTCACACCTTTACTATATTAAAAGCCTTGATATTCAAATTATGTGACAGTAGTGGGTAATAGGGAAAATTATTCATGAATTCTAGGTACTGCGAAGGTAAAAGGAGACCAAAAATTTGTAGTTAGAAAATTTAAAGCTAAAAGGAAATGAAAGTGGAATTGTCCAAAGAAGGCAAATTAATTTTAACATTAACAAAAGCACGTGAGAAATGAAAAAGTGAAATAGGTTTAAAATGACAGGAAACAAAAACGTTATAAATTGCGTTTAAAATAATTAAGTAAATAATAATTAATAAATAATAATAATAAATAATAATTAAATAACTGATAATAATTAAATAAATAAATTTTAATAGTTAAATAGTGGTGCGAAAGTGGAACAAGTGTAGCTGTGAGGCTATTTTGTTTTCCTTTTAGGTGGTTCAAAATTAATTTTGTGCAATGATATGTTTTTAGTTACTGAGGTAAAACGTTAAAAATTACCTTTTTTACTCCCACTAGCAATTTTTTAACAACAAAGTCAATCCTTTCAGGTATGCCAAAAAAACCTGTACGCCAAATTTTGTTCTAAACAGAAATTGTATGTTTCAAATATAGATTCACAACATAATATTTGGATTTTGAGCTCTATTGGTATGATAGTAATTGTTAATTAGAAAAAATAATACCTGAAGTACAGATATTACGAAGGTAAAAAAAAGAGACCATAAACCTGTAGTTAAAAAATGCATTAAAGACTGAAAATTTCTTTTCTGTCCGTTGATATGTTTTAAAAACCTATCCAGAAACCTTAAACTTAAGAACATATGGATTACCTGATTACCAAGCGTGCACTCGACGGAATGCCAAAGCGGATTTAAAAACAATTTGACCGAATTTTAAATTTTGTTTATACATTTCGAAATCTAAGGAGCTAAAATCACGTGATCACAAAATCAAATATCCGCAGAAAGCAACTTAAGCTTAACATTGGTAAAAGCGCGCATGTAATTAAACAGTAAAATATAAAAATCTAAGGAGCTAAAATCACGTGAACACAAAACCAATGATGGAAATATTCACAGAAATCAATTTAACTTTAAGAGCACGTGTGATTAAACAGAGAAATATAAAACTATGTAACTTTTTAATCACTCACGTGCTTTTGCATTTTAAAAGATATTGGAATAAACAAAGCATTCTTACAAATTGTGTTTAAATTAATTTTCAACGTTTATTAAAAATTAGAGAAAAAGTCATACAGAAAAAGAACAGGTGTCACTGAAAAGCTAATTTTTTAAATTTTAAGAGGGTGTAAAAATAGTTTCTGGGCGATGATATGTTCCAAAGTTATGGCAGAAAACCGCTAAACCTTTTAACCCCCCCCCCCTCTTTCACACCTTTTAGGTAGAGTTAGAAACTTTTCAATTGCGTAGTTAATCCTTCTAGGTGCTAAGGAATATGTTTGCCAAATTTAGTTCTAATCCGTCAAGAGGTGTGGAATTGTATAAGGTTCAAACACACAAACAAACAGACATTGAATTTTATATATTAAGATATTCTTTAAAAACAATAACAGATAATTCCACTTTAAGTTGCTACTCTCATGACAAATTTTTAATGGTTCTAGTATGATATTTGTTGCCAAACATGTTGCTTCAATAAAATTTGAATTTTGTCTGGCTGACCGAATTCCACTTCAAATAAACGTGATTATATTTTTTAGTGGTTGACTAGTTCAAATACGTCGTATCATCATAAATTTTTGTCGCTATAATTAATCTTAATTTATTTTGATTTTAAATAAAATAATCACACACAGATTTAATGATGACTATCATAATACGCCAGGACTTTTGAGAAGATTATTATACATATATTTATTTTTTAAAACAATTTATCTCTTCAATTTACAATCAACAATTTATTTGGAATAATCAGCAATAAGCAAATATATTGTTCTATCGATATCATTGTTCAATCAACAATAAAGAAATCTATTCTTAACCAAACGATAGCTTGTTGTGTTGTTTGTTGGTAACAATAACAATAACTTTTGTTTTTGTTTTATTGGTAAAACAAATTCAGTCACTAAAAGAAGCGAATACTTATGTGAGCAATTTTTATTTACCTAACAACACGGCAACTAAAATAAAAGGTATGTGGCATATTTGATTTGAAACTAAGTAGAATAATTATAGCATAAATGAAGTGATCCTTTAAATAAATATTAATTCAGATCAAGCTTTCTTCATTTTAAAATATTTAAATCCTTTCTAGAATCTATAAGAGAGAGAAATATTTCAATATTACATAAAATTTAAAAAGTTTCTGACATTATAATAATCATGCAAAAATGTCCTATTAAGCATATCTACCTGCCTTAATAAATCAAAATTTTGTGAAATAAAGACTTTTTCCTCTAAAGAAATATTAACCCCGTAAGACTCGCGCCCGTCATATTGACGTGCATCGAAATATCGCATTTTTAGACTTATAAACTAAAATTTAATCATTAATTAGCTTTATAATTTGACACAAAAATTACGTAGAATCCATAAGCATCTCAAGTATTTTATGGCTTCTTACATGAATGAAAATGACCGCCCTTTACTAAAACATGAGGGGCCATCTTATTAGATAGCAAAAAAATGCGATCCTTACGGGGTTAGTGATATACGTGGGGCAAATACGAGAAATTGAACTTAGAAAACTTTTCTAAAAATGAGCGAAACAAATAGTTTGTGCTGTCTAAAATTAAAACATACTTCTTTATGACTTAACATTTGAATAAAATTCCTTAGCTCATTCATGAAGTATTCCCCAATTCGTGACAAAAATAAATTTACTATCTATGCTAAAAGTGAAAACTATTTTTTACTCTGGATTAAAAAACAGTAATGAAGTGCATTTTATTTACTATCATTTGGTGCAGCTACATGGTGCCAGTTTATACAGAGAAATTGTAGAAAACAAATAGATAGACTTCTTAACACCTATTACGATTTTAATAGTTTTGTTAATAAGCTAGAAATGTATTCAGAAGTACCCCAATCGCTTTTAAAGATTATATTACAATTATTGAATCATTTCATTAAATAGTCTGAACCGTCTTTGCCTGCAAAGGAAAGCTTCTGTTGAAAACTATAGATAGTTAAGAAGTAAATCAAAGCACTCAAAACAATTTTTTAAAAACCGAAAACGAAACTAAAGAAAAAGAAGAAAGCTGACATACCTTGTTTCAAAACTGTACTGTACGGATTCCAATCAACAAGTCAGGCAATTTTCATCATTTATATAAATACAAAAAGTTCGAAAAATATATTCCTTTTCGAATATTTCAAAAACTGCTTCAGTCAAAATCGTCTGCTAGCAACATGTGGTGCGAGCCAGTCCATACAAACAACTCCACACTTCAACACGCGGTTTCTTTTTCCAGGGTCACTAAACACACTACTCAGCTGAAACTCGAAACAATGAATGAAACGTAAAAGAAAAAACTCGCTGGTCACATGACTGTTCTGGAGGGGAATTTGGAACCTCATTGAGGGTCCATTTTGGCCTGAAAAATCGACCTAATTTGCCGCAGTATCCCAAATTCGGCCATAGACAGAAGAGAATTAATTTCGGGAAAGCGAAGAAGCGTTCTGTTGGCTATCTCTTGGTGAAGGGGAAACGGTGGCGGGGTGGGGCATAGGCGGTCGAGCAAGAAGGTTGTTTGCCTCGGGCAGCCATTAGCGTGAGATGCTTAGAATGTTTTTGAGTACATTACTTTTTCTGGAACGGGCACACAAAAACCGCAGTTCTGTTTTGAAAACTTCTGCATACTCGGTGCTATAGTATTTAGAGTAAGGCAAGCCGAAACGTTTATATTCTAGCAACAAGTTTCAGTTTTCATTTTAAATTCAATTTGTTTCTTAAATTCCATTGATATTTTGCATGTAGAAAATCCATTAATTTCAAAAAATCAAACATGAAATCACGGTCTGTTCTGAATTCTTGATGTTATATAGGAGGGAGTTGCATAAAAGTGTTATTTTCAAGCAGCAAGTTTAATAAGGTTTCGTTTCGAAATAGATCTAAATTCCATTTGCTTTCATTAGATTAAATTCTAAAAAGCACAAATGATTTTAAAAAACCTAGTCCTAGCTGAGGTTTTTTTCCCCCTATGATGATGATATAAAAATTATACGATCCTTCTAGCTTAACCATTTGAGGACAACCTCACGCTTAACGCAACGAAAAGCTAGCAAACCCGAGTGGCAATCCTCCTCAAAGGGTTAAAAATGCTTATATTTGTTCCTTAACCATCAATCGAAATTTTTCACCCTTGAAAAATAAAATGAGATTAAAAAAAGAATTATTAATATTTCCTAATTATGCTTTTTCAGTAACGGAACTCTTTGCATAGGGGCCGTTCAAATATTACATAAGCACCCAAGAGGGGGAGGGGGTTTGCGATTTGCTTATTTTTGCTGACAAGGGGGGAGGGGGAGTATGAGTGATGCTTACGTAAGACATTAAAATCACTTTATTTCCGAAAATCTCTTGTAACTTGCATAAATAATTTAATTTTAAAAAATTAAATTTGAAAAAAAAGTTAAATTTGGCAAAAGAAAATTAAACTTGATTTTTGTAAGCTTAAACTTGAAATTGTAAGGAAATTAAACCTACATTTTTTTTTTTCATTTTAAGCCGAGTTAGAGTTTTTTATTTGAATTAAGTCCTAACATTTTTATAAAATTAGATTATTACTGTTATACGTTTTGTAAAAAAAAAGAACGGGCGGGTTGCAGTTTGCTTACGTAATTATAAGAGGGGGGTTGCGATTTGCTTATTTTTGCTGACAAGGGGGGAGGGGGGGTCAAAAAATACCAAAAACATGCTTACGTAATATTTGAACGGCCCCATACCAGCATAGTAAGAAAGACTTCTTTTGCTATGAAATCCTGCTAAGAGGAAGTAAATTTAGTGGCATGCCGACGAAGGGCGAGGGATTATAAATGCCCTTGGTGCCAGTCTTAGGGGGCGTCGCAAAGAAAAAACAAGCGGGAGTGGCCTCCCCGAAACTTTCTCGTGTACGCCTAACACGGGTAGGGGAAAAAATACTTTGAGAGCCAGAAATGTGCGGTATTCCCTAGGGTAGGGGAAAACGCACCAACTTTCGCGCCTTTTTTTGCTTCGTAGAATGGAGAAAAAACCGAATATTCAATTTCAACGCCTCTTTTTTAACCGATTTAAACGAAAATTTCAGACAAATCTACAATTAGGGTTTCAAGACTACATATGAAATTTCATTTATCTGAGTCATTGCTTTTAGAAGTTATGGTCTTCAGAAGTATGCGATTATACAAACCGACAGACAGTCAATCCTTCGACGGATTTGGCCCAAAATTTGATACGGACCTACATTCCCTATGATAAAACTGCGTACCAAATTTAATCCATCTAGCTATTTAGATTTTTGAGTTAAACCATATCTAAAATGTTTTTAGAGACGTACATAAGGAAGGCTGATAACTAGACACTTTTTTTCCAATGCGAACGAGCTTTGAGGCTCTGTTTTCTCACCAAAATTCTAGAGAATATTTTTTTTAAAAAAACTAAAATGCGAAAAAGAATCTATGTAAATATTTCTCTTGTGCGGTTCCCAAAAAGCAGGTTAGTTAGCTATAGGATTTGCCAACATCTATAACAATTGATGTGATTTCACTTTTCAAATGTTAGCAAATGTGTGGCATTTGGTTTCATCCAGCCGTGAAAGTTCACAAGCCGAAGATTTTATTTTGGTGATTATTCGCCAAATGTAGTAACCCTGATTTCTTTCCCCCTTTACTTTAGGTTAGCTTTTAACGGTTGGTGCCATTACGGCGAACTTGGCGACGAAACCGTACCGTGTTCTTAAATCTTAAAATTTTCTTTGTGTCGGAAACCACCAGGGACTGAACTTAACTGAAGAGAACTTTCCT
>BGPR01000349.1:532219-585052 GCA_013235015.1 Araneus ventricosus
CAGATTAGATTAAAGCCACTCCACTATGAAGAAATCCTGATACGACCAAACGAAGGTAAGCGTTAGTTACCTATAATTTAAAGATGTTTTGATCGTAATACTTTGTTTGTTTCCTTTGAATGTTGAATCTGTCTTCTAAATGCTTAAAAAATCAAGAAAAAGACCTTTTTCAAAGCTAATAAATTTATTCTGTGCTAATATAAATTAAGGCAAATCTATTAAGCTCGACCATAAATGTGTTTTTGCTAGGATTCAAAGTGCCCTCATTATAGCGAGCGAAGCAAACCTGGGAGGAATGCTATGCAATCTTCCTGAGGTTTGGTGAGCGTTAGTGAGAAGGGGGAAGAGCCTCCTAGTATGTTAATAAATAACTTCAAAATAAGCCTCACTAAGAAAAATAAACGAAGAAATTCTTATTATTTAATTGGATATTCAATAGTCAGAAAGAGCAATACTTGCTACGCATGATTATAACCGTTGTTTGCAAAGTTAAAGTACAGAAGGAGAAAAGAATTTTATTATAAACATCAAAAAACTTTAAAAATGCTTAAAAAACCTGATTGGTTGATTGGTATCGCGCGCCCAAGTAGCAATTGAAGATAGACAAAAACAGACAGATAGTCAAAAAGATTTTTATTACTTGTTTGCTTGTGTAAGATTTATTTATACAAGATTTTATTTAATTTTAATTCCATACAAGCGTCGCCATCTAGTAGTAATATGAGAAAGAAACTGATTACAAGATTCCGTAATATTTATAAAAACGAAGTATTTAAAGACTAAAAAGAAGAAAATAAAAAACAGTTTTTACCATTTCATACACTAATAAATGTATGTTTTGAAAAACTGTTTTTATTATAAAAAAATTCATTTATAGCATCCATCAATCCCACTTTTTTTATGGCTAACATGATTAATTTTGGATTGGAGTCAGTAATTTTTATTTGTTATCGTGTTATTTCGCAACGCTTTCAAAATAAGTTGCAAAAAATGCAACAATCCTTTTCAGTTTTATATCACACTTAAAAATAACTGAACAACTTGAAAAAATTAAAACGTTAGTTAATTTTAACTTCGTAGCCGGTTTTAAAGATTTCTTTAAAAAAATTTACTGGCCAACAGGCAGCAGTAGAACTACAGAGTTCCACTAAATTCTAAGAACCACCTACTCGACATAATTATATTGGATTGGATTTACATTTAGCTTATAATTTTACATAATTAGCCCCTTAAATGTTTTGCCCGAGCTCTACTCGTTCATCGAATTATGTCACTTTTAAAGTTATAAGCTAAAATTAAGTCATTCGATAATATAACTAGATACAAAAATTACCGGTAATTCATTAACATCTTAAATATTCTATAGGCATGCAGTTGAATCAATGAATACAAAAAACTACTCTGTTAAGGAGTAGTTTTTGTCTGAAAAACAAACAATTAATAAAAATGCGAAGAGAGACATCTCCTTCTAAGGAGAATTTTAATGCAATTCAAAAGGGTTCTCAAGAAATGCAGTGAACTGTAAAAATACTAGTTAAATCAATGTGATAAGGGGCAACTGAATTAATCAAGTATTTTGGGAAAAAGATCTGTGCAGCGATGCCAGAAAGAAATTTCTTTACGGGTGTAGTAAGAAATTGCGTAGACTGAAGTATGTAAAAATGTGATTGCTTATTTCTTATTGCAGTTAAATTTTTCTTCAGTATTCTTTTTTCACATCAATTCTTTTTCAGTATATCCTGCATTTATTTTACAAGTTTCTTCCAAATGCTTTATGAAGAATAAAAAAATCGGTAAGAGGTCTTTATTCTTCGTAAATAATACGGAGATTTACATATTTCGCTCAGTTAGTTTGACAAGGTTCTAACTGACATTTTCACCGAAAATGAGATTATGAATTTATACTTTTATACTATGTTAGATCTATACAACGAACTGACTCTACCTGAATTATAGTGGTAAATAAACGAATTACTAGTGTGCTATGGTTCTATCATTGCAGACAATATTTATACTTTTTAGTTTGACATGGTTCTATCTGCTCTTGTTATGACCACTGATAAGCTGTGCCATTATTTAAGTAGGCTGTAGTTGGTTGTTTGGACGCTAACAAGGATTTGTGTTCATTACAACGTTTTACAATAGAATAAAGTTAAATCCTTTATCATAGCAACGTAGAAAATGAGTTGTGCGAGCTAGAAAGTTTGCCTGATTTATTCAGCGACACAGGCAGTGAAGATAAATGGATGATAAATGAAGACGAAGCAGATAATGAGAAAAATAGAAGAAAAATTACTTCATCAAGAAAAGAAATTTTCATGTATTTTTTTGTGTGTGAAAGGAGAGAAAATGCAGGTATATTTCTATTTTGGAACATTATCTATATCGCAAAAGCCAGTGTACACAGAACATTCAATTAAAAATGTGGAAACCAACACAGCAACCAAGGACTAAAGATGAAAGAATGGAAATAGTAGAAGAGTACTCAAAGGAGACCCAGTTTTAATAAGAGAACGCATAAAATACTTTCCGTAGTAGAGTCCCATTTCTCCAAGGCACATACCAAAAGAGAATATTTGGTTTCTCACCTCATAAAATGTGCGAAACATCAACAGTTTTGTTCTGAAAAAATAACTGCAGTTAGATAATCAATTTACTACATAATTTTTGCCAGGATGTTTAACGTTGACTTTCACTCCCCAAAAAACGACAGGTGTGACATTTGTGAGAAATTCAAAGCAGCAAAACGGATGCATACACTGAAGGATGACATTAAATATGAGTGTGAAGTACATGAAGCGTCGAAAGTGAATATGCGAGAAGTTAGGGATGAGGTAGAGAAAAACAAAGATTTGCCTGTATTGGCTATTTGACGCACAAAACGTAATACTGCACGTGCTATTATTAGCTTTTTTTTCTCACCTGAGAAAATTAAACGTCTACAACTTGACTGCTTACTATACGTCTACTAAACAATATTGTGTCTTGTGAAGTGAAAATTTATCTGGCCTCTCTGGTAATGACATTGCTAGTATTTTTCACAAAATACTGACCATACTAGTTGAGGAAAATGACATAACTGAGTTGATAACATCGTAGGATTCGTGTGTTCACCAAAACCGAAATTCAGTCTTTTCAAACTCAGTTCTCCATTTTCTGAAGTAAAATCAATTACAATGAAGTGCACCTTACCAGGACATTCACAGCATAGCGTTCACAGAAACAAAAAAAAAAATCCATGAACAAAATGACTTCTATTCTCCAATTGGGTTAATTAGAATTTTAAATCAAGTCAATCAAACCTATATCGTATCATACAAATGCGGTCTGAAGACTTGCAAGATTTTCAAGGCACAACAAAACTTCTAAATTATAAGATTTTGCCATTCGCTAGTGTGATAGTTTTTAAATTTACCAGAATCCTGTACACGATGAATTTCAAAACATCTCACGACAAATTTGAGCCAGAAAATTCCGCAAATATTAAGTTTACTGAGACATCTCTGAGGGACTCGAAAAAACATATCAAACAGAAAAAGACCTCAGTTTGAGTGTGTTCCGAATAACGCCTAAGGTTCAAAAGCCTACAAACAAAATAAGTAATCGAAAAAAGAATGATATCAAGATATCATTTCCCTTCATACCTATAGGGAATATTATAATTCTATATTACAATTTGAATGGACCTAGTAATGGTGTCATTCCATTTATCATGATACAAAATATTATTTAATCTTTTCCCAATAAATTTTGAATTGATTTAGAACTTTGTACCACAACATTGTAATTTATATAATAAAAGGGTTACTGTGACAAAGTTCTATGTGCAGTTACAACTATGTCTCTTTCGCGAAAGCTATCTCTGTTCTGAACAAGGTTCTAATTGCATTTTGCTGTGTTCAAAAACAAAGGTATGAAATATAATTTTTTTTCAAATAAACTATAGTATAGCTTTTATAAAACTTCTAAATAAAAGCTTTTTAAGGTAATTACTAAAATATTAATTAAATTAGATCATAAATAAAAAAAGTTGAAATCGCGGTGAAAACTTTAAACTCATTTTTCTCAAAACTGACGTGGATGCAGTTAGAACATTGTCAAAGCAAGGCACCAATTTGAGACTTAATTGTGTCGATTATTTTAAATTTCTTATTTTTATCTTAGGTCTGCAAGATAGTTTGAACAAGAGTAAAACTTTTCTAAGCGGCCACTCCTCTAAACAACATAGTTTTGTCTAGCAAAATTTTCGTCCTATAGACATAATGTTAAAATAACCTCTATTAGCGGCCACTGAAATACCTCCAACAGGTGAGGTTCACCGCCCGTTCAACTTCAATGAAGCCCATTCCGTTCGTCTCTTTGACCTCGGACCTTTCATTATGACAAAAGAGAGGAAATAAAGAATCTAAAAAATTCATACACTCAAAAACGACCTTGGAAATCAGATCAAAATTTATCATTCCAACAATGTGAAGAGAAAAGTGAGCTTCAACCTCTACCGAGGTTGGGTGATCAAAACTTCATTTATGCCTTTCTAGAGCTGATTCGGCCTCTGACAAAGATGCTGCCGATATGGGTTGCGACCATCAGCAAATGAAATCCTCAGCTCAACAGACATTATGAAAAATAGATGATATTATTGGCTGTTGCCCAACAACTACCAACGAAACGATTAAGGATTTATTTTTCCAATTTAAAAAAAAAAAACTGAAAAAGTTACCTCCGAAAAGCTGAAAGATCCATGTAAACAAAAAAGAAATTTTCCAAGTACTTTTTTCTGTAAATGATTCATAAAATTTGCCTTATCACAAATAACGAATTAGGGCTTATTTAAATACGTATTTTGTTCTTCTTAGCATTGAAGAGTGCCCAATTTTCCTAGAAACGAAGAGGAACAGCTGTAGAGAGTTTTCACTGTATTAACGTTTATACATATCGTTAAATGTTTTTTTATTATTAATTTTTATAACCGAAATACCTTATCACACATTTTTACTATCGCGGATGCAATGAAAGGTATACAATTAGATAATTATCTTCAGATACAAGTTAAAAAGTAGCGGTGGCTCATGCATTGCAACCGTGGGAATGGTATAAATTATGGTCACAATGGGCAATGGCGCATTCCTGTATAATTTAAATTGAAATCAATTAACTTAATCCAGGTAAGTTTTTAACCCAGAAATTTTAACTACGGATTTATTAATCTTTAATTAATTTTAATTAAAATTTTTAATGATTTCTTCACTTTTCCAGCACTCCTTTATAAAGATTTTCAGAACTCCGAAAGAACAATTAAAAAAATCAAGTAAGGTTAAAATAACTACACATGTGCATACATATTTTCACATTTATTTACAAGAAAACTTTTGCAATACAATATTTTGAATAAATTTTAACAATATTTTAAATTAATTTTTAACAATATTTTGAATTAATTTTTAACAATGTTTTGAATTAATTTTTATTTATTATTAGTTGTCTTTTATTTTCAAATTTTGAATTGGGAAAAAAATTTCTGTAGTGTAAAAAACGTTTCCAAGTCCGCTCTAACGTTTCTAGGACTGTTCGTTTTTAAATCTTTTGTCTCCCAAATGTGCACACTGCTGTTTAGCATGTGCAGCAGAAGGGTGAAAGCAAGGTTACTTGAGAGTATAAGGTTCGGCACACAAAGAGCGGATGAATTGATGACGTCGCATTGGGACTCACATAGCTTCGTCCCAGTATTACGTAACGGAATAAATATCACATTTGAGAGCTTTTGTAGCAACCGAAAAACTTTTTATAAGCCTGACTTTTTGCGAAGCGTTGTTAAAGAATGACAAATTACGAAAGAATAAAAATGTTGAGTGTTTAATCGAAAATTTTAATAAAATTCAGTGATCTTTCTTATATGATCTCCATGTAAAAAATAATTACGATGTATGGTATATAATTTTTAAAAACAAATTTATCCGAGACACTGGATGATTTTTAAGAAACTGGAGAATTAAGATTAATTTTACTTGCAATTATAAATTACACATTCGTTAAAATAATAGTCTTTTAGTTACTTCATGTAGTAAAAAATGAAATCAAATATCTGAAAAATTCCTTAAAATTAACTTGTAATTTTTGATAAATATGAGCAAAAATAACTTATTTTTTGCAGAATTGCTTTCATCGCACAACTCGTAATTGAATTATACACATATATTTTGCATCTTTAATATATATATCACATTTTCATACCTAGAATAATAAACATATATTAAATAAAATCTCTCGAGCAATTCAATAATCAGTATTTCCTTGCAATATTAGTAATAAACGGTTGTATCACATACAATATATATATGAAAGGTCAGGCTTTAAGGGTGAAATGTAGTCCATTTTGGTAAAGGAAAAGGCAGTAGTTGTTCAATCTTCTTTTATTCCATTGTAGACAATAGTATAGGTTACTTTTCAATAGTTAAAATAATCGTATTATACGAGTATCCATGACCAGACTAAAAAAAGTAATGCGCGAAGCAGCGCGACGTTGTTGTTCGTTTACATGTTGAAATCAAAAAGAGCAGATAGGAATGCGCAGAAAGTTTAAGTACCCAGAGAAGGGAATTTCCCCGGAAAAGACTCGTGACTCGAAAAGAAAGTTGTAGTGCGCTTATTACGATGGAAGTAGAAGTAATTAAAATGAGGTGTCGTTAAAAATGATGTAAGAAGGTTAAAAAAATTAAAATATCACACACACACATATATATATATATATGTGTGTGTAATATATATATATATATATATGGCGGCATTTTTTAACGGATTTCGTTCGTCGTTAGCAGAAAAAAGCACAAATTAATATCATGAGCGAGCTTCTTCTTCCTGACGAGCGGCTCGCTATGATATTTTTCAATTTTATTTTGGTTTTTATTTATTTTTTGCCATTGTGTCTTGATTGTTTTTGAGTTTTTGTCTTGTGTTTCTAAGTTTGTTTTGATATATATATATATATATATATACATGAAATGTTTTCGTTGTTGTAGTCGTTAAATAAAGAACAGGCCGAGTTATTAACTAATTTTCCTTTATTATGGGAGAGTGACGGAATGTACGTACTTCTTAGTTTAAGCTTTCATGCTTAGTTAAGTTATCATATATATATACGTAATAATCTCACTTAATTTTGCTTTAAATTCTAATATTATATATTTTAAAGTCTTAATGTATTCCAAAATCACTTTTTTTAAACTCCAGTTTCGTTTTATTTCCCGCGCTGGAGGTTTATTAAATCTCTCGTTTTGACATATTTATTACTAAAAGAGTACTTTAATCGTTTCCACGCGCACACAAATCGCGAAATCAGCGACTTATTGCCGCCATGCATTTTCCCTAAAACACTTGCGTAATATACCAAAAATAGCTATTATTCCCTTCACTTTGATCACGTGTCTATCTATTAAATCTTACCTGAGAAAAAGAAGGGATTTTCTGTTCTCTTTTGGCTTGAAAGCTTCAAGAGTACGTACATTAAGATGTACGTACATTCCGTCACTCTCCCATAATAAAATGAAAATTAAAATGTAACTCGGCCTGTTTTTGTTATTTAATGACTACAACAACGAAAACATTTCATATATATATATATATATAATAAACATCGTTTTTAAAAATATATAGCTTACGAAACAAAGGAAATATCATAAAACCTCTGCTTAACAATCAAATATCCACCTCAGCTTTGAATCAAACGAGAACTATTCATAATAAAACTAAATTTCCCACCTTTTAATTTGGAATGTGAGGAGAAAAAAGAAACAAAAAATAATAAGCAGACTCCAGATTAGCTATAAATAAGCCCAAAAGATAATATTATTTATTTTCATTCATTGAAAACTCCTCTTAAGACAGAAGAAAAGCAAATAGTATTCTCAAAAAGCGAATCGGTCATTTGGAATTGCTGCATAGTAAAAAAAAGAGAGAGAGAGAGAAGAACCATCATCCGTTTTCATTAAAAATAAAAGTATGGCGCGGAATTTATAAGCAATGAAAAACAGTCTTGTGATGTAAAATGAAGAAGATGCAATAACGAACCATTAGTCGGGTATTTTTAACGTTTCTTACAAGATGGAATAAATTTATTTCTTTCATTCGAAACCGCGCAGAATAGCGGACAGTTTCGAAATTTGTCCCAATAAGACGTCATGCGCGGAAAGACCTACTGCGCATCGCGTTTGTGAGGTGAAAGTTCAATCTTTCCAGGGTTTATTTCCTCCCTATGAGGAGAGGTAAAACGTTTTGCACTGAAGACTGAAAGTACTAAAAGATATCTTGTGTTATATTATAGAGTTTTAAATATTAAGCAAAATCGAATAAATGATAGCGAGTTAATTTATAGACAGCAAAGAAGTCAGGAGTGCTGCAGTTCCTATACACGAGCTGCCTCTGTAAAGAAGAGATAACTGGAAACTAAAGACGAGAATAAAATAGGAGATTGCTCTCAAGTTCTGAAGATGACAATGAAAAAAGAAGAAAAAAATATCACTGTATTTCGAATAGTGGAAGTGTTTAGGAAGAAATACAAATAGGAGTTTCACCTATAATAGAAAAATAAATATAAATACTAATAAAGGGAATTTTTAATTGTGGAAAGAGTTAAAAATGCAAAAATAATAGCAGACAACGATAAGAAATAAGAATCCAGAGGATGACTTCATCAGAGGCCATTCATCCATGCAGATTCTAAACTAAAATAGGTTTTCTGTAGAGGAAAAAGACTTTAAGGTCTGAAATTTAATATTAATTTCTTCTATGGCCTGAACCCATTCAGGAATATATTGGAAAGAGGAAAAAAAACAGGTATCTGTCATGTTTTTTCTTTTATCCTATTTTCAGGGGTGGACAAAAATTCAGGCCACATAAAGGAATAATTTTGACTAATGGTCTTTCCTTTATTCAGAAAATTTTTGTCCTGCTTCAGAGCTACAATGGCGTGTGGCCTCCGAGGAGAATCGCCATTTTGGTTCTTTTACAATTTTCTTCCATTTTGCTTTCATTCTAATTGTATTTTTCGTTCTATTTTGCTTCTTTGTGTTTTATTTTAAGGTTTTATTAATGCCTATTTTTTATAATTTTTAACTTATTTTTCGAAGTTCTAATTTTGTTTGGAAAGAGAAACATTTATCTACAAAGAAGTAATTAAAAACAGTCTTTTAAACAAAGTATGAAAAGAATACAATTCGGAATGGGTTCAGGCCTCAGAGGAAATTAATATTAAATTTCAGACCTTAAAGTCTTTTTCCTCTTCAGAAAACCTATTCTAGTTTTGAATCTGCATGGATGAATAGCCTCTGATGAAGTCATCCACCGGATTCTTACTTCTTATCATTGACTATTATTTTTGTATTTTTAACTCTTCCACAATAAAAAAATTCCCTTTATTAGAACTCATATTTATTTTGTACTTCGCAATTTTTTCCTGGATGATGCTACACTTGCGTACACCAATTAAATTGCTTCTATCAATTTTTGTCTTTTTAGATATTCAATCCTTATTTTTTGTCTTTTTAGATATTCAATCACCTAAAATAACACATTTTCAGGGAAGAATCAGGTCCAGTCAGATATGCTTATATAACTCAAGGATGCAGTTTTGTTGATAAGTGCCCCCATACTGTGAAACATGCAAGTAAAGATTTGTAAAGACTTGAACCACTTAACTAGTTATCCCGAGTTACTCGTACATCAAATAATGGCATTTTTACACTTATAGTCTGAAATTACGGCATTCGTAGACGTTATAATACGACACAAAAAATGAAGAGTAACTCATTAACATCTCAAGTGTTCCGAGGATTCCTCATTGAATCAATACGACAACACCTTCCCAAAACAGAAAGTGTAATCTAATTAGACAGAAGAGAAAATGAATTCGTTAAGTGGTTAAAGCTACAACTGTTCTAAAAGTAAAATATGTTTGAAAAAAATCTATATTCCAAGATACCTTGTATTTGTAAAAGTGCAGAGGGCCATGAATTAAAATTCCTTTAACCCACATCTTTTTGATCTCACAATTTTTCTTGTTAAAATAAATCCTTCCAAATTTCCTAAAACCTGCAGTTGTTACTTTCTATATCTTCATGGGTGGATTAGAAGGAAGAGATTAGAGCAACAGATACAAGAAAAACTATTACTTTTTACTGGGAGTTAGGGGTCATATTTACTCTGTTGTGTGCTATCATTTTAACATTACGCCTACGATAGAAAATGTAAACTATAAGTGAATTGATTTTTAATATCTTTATGCAGAAAAAATTACTTGTAAATTTTTCATGAACAGAATGGGTAAAAAAAAATTAAATGCAGAGAAACTTATGGAAAAACAAAGGCAAGTTAAATTTTCTTCATTCTTATTAAAAATCTTATTTGCATCTGAAATACAATTTATAAGCATACAAAAAATATTCAAATATTGAGGGCAACTTTTTCTTTTTTTGCTAAAAGAGCCAATAAATTAAAGAGTAATTGTGTAATAACTAGGATAAAAATGACCCCACAAGTGTGCTAATGTTCCAAAACTGGGACTTGTGCTGAAAGGTTAACTGTAAGCACCGACCGTTGAACTTCCTTTATATCAAAAAGGACATAATTTTTGTTGAATCATTCTTTTAAAATTACTTCAATATTTCTTAATTAAAATCAGCATTAACTGATTCAATAACAAAATCAAAATTTTTCTTAACTAGTCTTTTGACTGGTTTACAGTGCAGATGAGTATAAACTGAGTATCAGTACATTTGTAGAAAATGTAATGTCTCTTTTTATCTATATGCCTATGGTGGCTATATACCTATTACGATTCCATTTCCAAAAACCTTGAAAACTAGTGGTATAAAAATCTGACATTAATTTCAAATAATTCAGAATGTCAATATGACATACCCAATGCATATTGGAATCGATTGATGTTAAAAGGGGACTTCCGACACCTAGCAGAGAACAGTTAAATTGATGTTAAAAGGGCTCTTCTGCGAAGAACCCTTCTTCCAATATCATGTGGAAACTTTGATGCTGTACCAAAACACGGCTGCGAATGGTAGAAGTCCCATTTTTACACTAAAGATACATTCACCTTCATCAAATTAAGAACGAAAATAAAAATGTAATTTCTGCCTAAAATGCAAAAGTTCCCTTTTAACATCAATCGATTCATTTGATTATAAAGGTTTTTAAATTCTACAGTATTTTAGGGATATATTTGTTCCAAATCAAAATTTGAGACATACAGCAGGGTTTATACTGTATATATGATAGTAAAATTCAGGAGTTTCTAAGGATTTTTTCAGGAGTACTGTACAGAAAATTCAGGAGATAACGTGAAAAAAAATCAATTGTAGGGGAGAAGGGGGTAGTGTGGACAATTTTTATAAAATTGGGAGAAAAGTATACTAAATAACAATTCTCCCATCTTTTCCGATTGCGGCGACTCGGAACATGCGCGGTAGACTGTTTCGGCGCTAAGTAAGGTCAGAAGTAAGAATTCCGGATTCCAGAGACTTCCCATCAATAAGGAAAAACGGAAACGTTTTATGTTTTATCATATCTTCTGCTCTTCGATGCAAATTTTCAGGAGACAAAAAGAAATATCAGGATTAAAAACACAATTTTCAGGAGTTTTCAGGGCCCTTAGAAAAAAAAAGCAAAATTCAGGAGTTTTTCAGGAAATTCAGGAGGAGTACGAACCCTGTACAGTTAAGCCCTGAAAACTCTGGCTTTCAGAAAGTTAAAACTCTGGTGTTCTGGATAAATCCTTAACACAGTCACTCTAGATCGATATAAGGCAAGGAAAAAACGAGCTAATAAGAAAAAAAAAATGGATTTGTAGCATTCAACTAAATTGATATGAAGCTTTTAACCTTATAATGAACTTAATATTATAGAACTTAATATTTTCATACACAGTAAAACCCGGGTTATCTGAAATCGCAAATCCAAAACACATGTACTGTAATGCAAGGAAATAATTACGGAGACTTTTTTGCAACGATATCCCCACTTTTTTTTCCTTTTAAGCCTCCCTAAGAAGGTCAATGCCTAAAATTAATGTGTATCAACTACATTAATTACAATATTGTTTACAGACACCTGTCGGATGCATTGTGCCCTAGCTCGCCAGTGCAAATATTACACCTGACTGAGGGTTAATTTTAAATACAGTACATAATCGTTGCTGAACAGAATGCCGTCTCTTACCCCCGTGACCAGACTGGTCACTGAAAGGTTTGATGGGCAAGACTCGGGAATTTTATTTAAGAAAAAGAAAATAAACAAACAGAAGGAAATATATACACTATGTACAGCACAGGCATTTTCACTTTTACACTATTAGTTCGTAATAGTCTTTTCTTTAGATGTTGAAATACCTTTCTTTTATTTGAAGGGAGAATGTCCAGTAATTGAGCTACTTAGTTCAGCTCGCTTGAAAGTTGAAGGCTAGGGAGGCTGGAAAAGATCTGTTTTCGCTAATGAATTTGATGATCCCACGAATTCTCTGCCTGGAAACGAGGTTATTGGCGACCCTTTTTAGCCATTCTTGTTCGAAGTTTGGCGCTGGCTTCCTCATATGCCAAGACACTGTATAGATACACTCCGTGGCATAGTGAAGTGCTGTGTAAATTCCACCACAACTGCAATAATTGCTGTCAGACAGGTGAAATGTTTTGAGGTAGGCAGGGAAAGGTCCATGTTGAGAGAAGATAACATCCTCTCCAATCCAGTTGGTGGGACGGAGACTAACTGAGGGCATAATATTATAGATTTTCCTCCCTATATTACCATTCTTCCTTTGCCACTCCTCAGGCATCCTTTTTCCGGAGCAGGCCTTTTATGTGCAGTTTAGTATGTGAATAAGGTTGCCCATGTTGTGTTACATCTTTTGCCAGTTGGTCTGCTCTCTCATTGCCTATATTCCCTGCATGCGCTTTAACCCAAGAGACTTATTTTTGGATTTGCAAGGAGTATTTTGAATATTTTTCTTGATATTTCGTTTGTGTTTGGGCTCTAATTGTTGCTTACAAAGAGTTTAGAATTCGTTTGAAACTCAAAATATTTCAGAATTGCAAACTGCAATTAGATACAAAATAGTAATAGATGCTTAAACAAAAAAAAACAAAAAAAACATTCGAAACAGCTTTCTCCTTTTAGTTCTGGTTAACCAGGGTTCTACTGTATATTTATATTCACAATCCCATAAAACCTTTTTTTTAATATGTGATATGTTGAATTACTATTAAAAAAGATTTACTAAAAAGAACAAAATTTTTATATAATTCGATAAACACTAATACAAATATTTTAGGAATTTACTGAATAAAATAGATACCATTCTACACTTTATGTTAAATTATGATAGCTGATCAAAGAATTTACACATATAAAGGAAAATAAGAATTTTATATCCAAAAGCTAGTTATGTTTGCCACAATATCAACAGGTAGCCTTCAAGATACAGAGAAAATCAGATCCACCCAGAAACCTTTGAACTTGTCACAAATCACTTGTAGCAGATTGTTTTAATTTCTGCTTCCTTCTCCCACCCCCCCAAAAAAACTTCTACTTAAGAATAAATAGCAATGCATGCACTTGTGAGTACTGGGTCTCATCAACATACTTTGTTTCAGTAAGATACAATGAGATCCATGTCTTTAAAAAAGTAATTTTTTATTGACATTTCTCAAATTTTTGTTTACAAAAAACAGGATACAGTTATAATGAGTTTCACAGAAAAGTATCAAATATACCAGCTAATTTTAAGACAATTTCTAAAATATTTTATTAAATCGGCATCGGTTAAATTTACAAATTTCATAAAAGAAGCTGATGAATTTTAAACTTATGGAAATAAGAACTAAACTACAAGTGTGGGACAAGATTTGTATATAGTAATTAATACTGATTGAATGCTTAATATTCTAAAAATTAAGATTAACAGGGATTGTTCCAAATCATTTACAATTAAATAATCAAAAATAATTAACAGTACTTTTTGAAAGAAAGCATTAAGGTTTGTGCTTCTGTGCGAAAATGGAGAATTTCTCAAGTTGCAAACAAAACAGTCTTGAAGACTTCAAGCAAAAATAACAATAAAATGCAAAAAATGGTTTCACAAGCATTTTGATTACGAGTTCTGTAAAAAAATTCTACATGAAAACTTTACGATGAATAGAGTTGAGAAATGAATAAAAAAATAACATGAAGTGCTACAAGAAAAAAAAAATCATATCTAGCCATAAACCAGAGTTATATACATAAATAAGAATGTACAGTGTTTAGAATTTAAGTCCTTTCACCCTCCAGATAATTTAAGACTCTGCTGTTGTTGAAGGCTGATCTGATTCTTTCTGATCCATTTTCGCTTCTTTTTCTTGACCATTTGACGCTTGGCTTTCAGTTTCTTCTTTAGAATGACCCTTAAATCTTTTTGACGGTGGCTGATCTGAACTATCCTCTAGAAAATAATGAGGGAAAAAATTAATTTTTCAATTTACTGAAATGTCAGTTTCTGCACAAATCTGCTCAGAAAAGAATTTTAATATATTCTATGTCAATCATATAAATTTTAAAATTTCTTAAGGATTTTTTTTATGTAGAAATGCATAAATTTAGATGGTTTGACTTAATAATCTGTATTTTAATTGTAATAAGTTTTTTCTTACAAATTTAAATTAAAAAAAGCTTTTTTTTTTTTTTTTTCAAAGCATTGTGAATTTTGCATAAAGAAAACAACCAAGTATGATTTCAGAACAGATTTTTTAAAAGATTCTTAGAAAAATTGTTCCAGGAATCTTTTAGAAAATTAAAATAATTCATATTAAAATAATTGAAAGAAGAAATGAAAGATAATTCACAGGCAAAAAATTATTTCATCTTATCACTAAGTTTAGCATTAAACAATATGAAAAATTATAACTAGTATCAATGTTTCCATATGTTAAAACTCAAGCACTACAAGAAAGCTACATGAGGAGTTATCACAGGAATTTAATGTAGCACAGTTATACAACAAAAACTATTATAGAAATTGTTTTGTCAGCAACTGTACTGCAATATTTTAAATTTAGTAATTAATTTTAAAAAATGTTACATGACTAGCAGAATGTATCGAGTACCGTGAGCTCATATGCGACAAAACAAACATATGAGTACTTATTACAAGAATTAATTTAGTACAATTTTAAGGCAAAAAAATATATATATATTGAAATAATGTTGCCAGACAAAGTACTGTGTAATGAAAAATTAATAATTTTAACTTTTAGAACTAAAGTGTCTCCATGTGTTAAAACTCAAATGTTACAAAGCAGTTGGATAAAGATTTAGTTTAGTACAGTATCGTATTTAATAGGTAAAAGTAATAATTTATTCAAGTAATGTTGTATTGCGAATTTTACGTACAGAAATGGTACAGTCTCATCACTACGTCTTAGCCATGTTAAATTAATACCAAATTAAGCTAGGTACTGCTTGAAAAATTTAGATTTGGGAGGTGTACCATGTTCTTAAATCATATGTGGAAAATAGCCAAATAAGATTTCAGAAGCCCCCCCCCCCCAGAAAATTTAACTTCTTATTCTAAGACAATACGCACAAAAAAAACTTATAAATTTGTATAGCTCAGCATCAAATTATACAAAAAAATATGAAAAATCGTTATTAGTAACTGCACGTTATTATTATCAATCGTTATTTCCAAAACGAACACCAACAATGTTTCCATGTGTTAAAACCCAAGAGCTACAAAAAAGCTACATGAGGAGTTATCACAGGAATTTAATTTAGCACAGTTATACAACAAGAACTATTATAGAAATTGATTTGTCAGCAACTGTGCTACAATATTTTAAATTTAGGAATTAATTTTTAAAAAATGTTTTGTGAATAGCAGAATGTATTGAGTGCTATGAGCTCAAATGCAACAAAACAAAAAATGAGTACTTATTACAAGAATTAGTTTAGTACAATTTTACAGCAAAAAAATATCTAAATAATGTTGGCAAAAAATGTAATGTGTACATGAAATTTAATAGTTATTTTAAATTTTAAACACTACGTGCCTCCATATGTCAAAAGCTATAAAAACAGTTGAATGAGGAATTAAGTTTTGTACAGTATCTGCATTTATTAGCAAAAATAAATACATTTAGGTAACGCATAAGTTGGGAAAATTAATAAAACCAGGTAAATGCAGCATTACAAATTTTACATAGAGAAAACTGACAAATAAAATTTCAAAACAGCTATTCTTTTAAGTTGTCCCAATATAAAGCTTTACCCTAATTAATGACTTTCACATGCAAAAAAAAAATCTTTCACTTAGTTAAGCTTCGCATTGAATAAAATAAAAAAAATGTAACAAAATTGTGACTGGCAACTGTACAATGCTTTTTTTTTTTTCGGGGCTGTTGAATTGTTTTGTTGAAAATATAAACAGTAAAGGGGGTATCTCACTTGATATTTCGTCACCATTGGAGAGTAAACACGCTTCTCGGACATTGGAACCGGTTTTATTAGCACGCAATTGCGAAGACTGATCTTTTTTGTTTTGCTAGAAAGCTCCCATTGAAGTCCATGAGCATGAATAACTGAACCAATCAGGTTCGACTCGCTAGTGATGTCACTGAAAACTTAAGCGCGATTTTTGAAGAAGCCATTTCATAACATGTTAACGCCATCACCATGGATGCCAAAAAGTATGTTTCGTCTGCAGAAAAAGAGTCGGCATTGATAGACTTTATTCAAGAAAATGCGGCTCTCTGGAATCCTATGCATATTAATTATTCTAAAAAGTTAATTAAACCTGTTACTTAAAAATCTTTCTCTAAAAAAAATATATAATTTTTTTTTTCAATGTTAATTTGTACCAGTTTTGGCCACATAAATATCATACAATTTAACAGGCATTTTACTGAATATTAAACAAAAATAATGCATTTTCATGCAGAATGAATTTTATTACATTTTCCTTCTTTATAAGTCAGTTTTTTGTTGCATATAAAATAACTGAATATCAAATTTCTTAATTTTAATCAATTTGTTGTAAAAGTTCTACATTAATTGTTTGAGATTTTTTCTTATTTCATAAACATTCAGTAAATTTCTAATTCTTATATTATAGCTATATTAAGCAAAAATTAAATAAAATAGTATGATTCTTGGGAAAAAATTAATGCATTTATTGGTTTGTATCGATGGATATTATACATAAATTAAGTCTTAAATGATATAAAATTTATTTAAAAAGAGGCTAGTACTGTCCCATAAAAGTATTTCCATAGATGACTAATCATTTGCAAATGTTCAAGATATTATGATGAGTCCAGAAGCTACATTTTCACAAAAAAAAACAGGAGACTTTCAGTGATGCAGAAATCTTTTGATGTGTAATTTGCCAAGTTTAATTTTCATTAATCTTGCATTAGAAGTATGCATTGAAGCCATGAATAAAATGATGCATTCTATGTTTTATGCTATTAAAAAATGTACTCCATTAACATATTTTTGGCTGTGGACCATCGTACCCTACAATGGCCCACTTAGTCAATTGTTACTTAAAAATAAATATTAAAAAAGTATAGATAATTAATAGATTTAGAGTCAGTGTAATATAAATCTTAATATGTAGAGAATATGTATGCATTTTTTTTCAAGCAAAAAAAAAAAGTTCTTTGAGAATAAACATTCAAAATTTACAAAAGTGGTCCATTGTACCCTGGTCTCCCTTATACATGATGTATACACTTGTATAAATTTTTTTTAAAAGGCTGAATTTATATGCAAATCCTTAAAAGCATGCCTTTAGGAAATAAGAAAAACCTCATAAGCCCAAAAGATAATTAATTTTAGAATTAATAGTTATTTCCGACTGTCTGATGATGAAAGATAGCAACAATTGTGAGTACTTGATACATGTTCATGCATTTAATTTTCTTACAAGTCGCATGTTAAGGAAAAATGAACTAATCATATTGTAAATTACTAAAGAAGAGTTTGTTTAAGGTGTAGAAATGCATCTTATTGGCTAATATCAAATCAGTTGCTAATTTCTGGACAAATAGATGTGTTTTGTCCAAAACTGGTATCGTTTCCAAAAGTAGAGCATCTACCCTTTATGTATTTATTTAGTATGCATACATTTCTATAGGGTTTTTTTTTTTAGCCTTTTAACAATGTTGATAAATTATATAAATCTGAAACACCAATTTCTTAGTATGTTGTAGAAATCAAAACAAGTGGGTTTTTTTTTTTTTTATTTGGTTTGCAAGCACTATGTGTCATCTGCACATTCATGATAATTAATTCTCGACTGTTTTTAATTTTTTAGAAAGTTTCAGACGGTGAGAGGATTTTTGTGAATTATAATATTTTATATATGACCTTTTCACATTGAAGATTTTTCTTTTTTGTTCCTTCCGTTTTAAAATCACCCCATCATCATCACCACTAAAGCAGCCTCAGCGTAAACCAAAGTATTGGTATCCATGAAGACAAAAGCAACAAACGACAAGTGCGAAGTCCAACGTGGAAATGAAAGGACGTGGAAAATACAATTAAAAAAAAAAACACCTATTTGGATCGCCTAAAAAGGCAATTACACATTGCAACTGTCGTCCCTTTTTGGGGGGTTGTCAGAGCGTAAAGAAGGGGCATCCACCCCCCTACGCTCAAGGACACATTGAAGGAGAAACTGCCCATCGAAACCGTTGTCCCTTGATAGGGAAAAATTCTGCAGCGAGATACCGCCTTAACAATGTTTCCATGTGTTAAAACTCAAGAGCTACAAGAAAGCTACATGAGGAGTTATCACAGGAATTTAATGTAGCACAGTTATACAACAAGAACTATTATACAAATTGTTTTGTCAGCAACTGGGCTACAATATTTTAAATTTAGGAATTAATTTTTAAAAAATGTTTTGTGAATAGCAGAATGTATTGAGCGCTATGAGCTCAAATGCAACAAAACAAAAAATGAGTACTTATTACAAGAATTAGTTTAGTACAATTTTAAGACAAAAAAAATTTTACTGAAATAATGTTGGCAGAAAAAATACTGTGTACATGAAAAATTAATAGATATTTTAACCTTTAAAACTAAAGCGTCTCCATGTGTTAAAAGTCAAATGATATAAAGCAGTTAGATAAGGATTTAGTTTAGTACAGTATCTGTATTTAATAGGTAAAAGTAATACTTTATTCAAGTAATGTTGCATTGCGAATTTTACATACAGAAAATTGTTAGACTCACAAATATGGTATAGTCTCATCACTAGGTCTTAGCCATGTTAAATTAATACCAAATTAAGCAAGGTATTGCTTGAAAAAATTTAGATTTGGGAGGTGTACCATGTTCTTAAATCTTGTGTAGAAAACAGCCAAATAAGATTTCAGAAAAGTTTTTATTCCCCCCCCCCCCGAGAAAATTTAGCTTCTTATTCTAAGAAGTACTAAAAAAATTCTTCTTTGTGCTTCTTATTCTAAGTATGCACAAAAAAAATTATAAATTTGTACAACTCAACATCAAATTATACAAAAAAAATATGAAAAATCGTTAGGAGTAACTGCACGTTATTATTAGCAATCGTTATTTCCAAACGAACACTAACAATGTTTCCATGCGTTAAAACCCAAGAGCTACAAAAAAGCTACATGAGGAGTTATCACAGGAATTTAATTTAGCACAGTTATACAACAAGAACTATTATAGAAATTGATTTGTCAGCAACTGTGCAACAAATTGTACTATTTATCAATCCCTTTGAAAAAAAACTTCATGAATAAATAATACAATGCAAATGCAATACAATAGGCAAATGAATACCTATTACAGGAATTTAGTAAATTTTACGGCAAAAAAATATCTAAATGGTGGCAGAAAATGTATTGTGTACATGAAATTTAATAGTTATTTTAAATTTTAAACACTATGTGCCTCCATGTGTCAAAACTCAAAAAGCTATAAAAACAGTTGAATGAGGAATTAAGTTTTGTACAGTATCTGTATTTATTAGCAAAAATAAATAATACGCTTAAGTAGCGCATAATAAGTTGGGAAAATTAATAAAACCAGGTAAAAAAAATTTCAATGCAGTGTTACGAATTTTACAAAGAGAAAACTGCCAAATAAGATTTCAATGTTTTGAGCTATTCTTTTAAGTTCTCCTAATATAAAGCTTTACCCTAATTAATGATTCACATGCAAAATAAAACAAAATAAAATCTTGGAATTGAATATAAAAAAAATGTGGCAAAATTGTGACTGGCAACTGTACAATGTTTTTTTTTTTTGGGGGGGGGGGGGTTGTTAAATTGTTTTTGTTGAAAACAAACAGTAACAATGTTACCATGTGTTAAAACTCAAGAGCTACAAGAAAGCCAAATGAGGAGTTATCACAGGAATTTAATTTAGCACAGTTATACAACAAGAACTATTATAGAAATTGATTTGTCAGCAACTGTGCTACACACTGTCGAATTTAGTAATTGATTTTAAAAAATGTTTCATAAAAATAGCTCATATGTAATACAACAAACAAATGAGTACATTACAGGAATTAGTGCCAGAAAAATGTACTTGGCACATAAAAAGATACTTCAAATTCTGAAAACTAGAGTGTTTCCATGTGTTAAAACTCAATGCTATAATACAGTCAAATGAGGAGTTATCACAGGAATTGGTTTTGCACACTTAAAACAAGATTCACCACATAAATGAATTTGTCAAAAAACTGTGCTGCAAGTCATTTAAGTTTAAAATACTGAAAGCTCAAATGAGGATTCCTTGCAAGAATTAGTTTTACAATTGAATTTATAACACTAAATAGCTCAGCCAGTAGCAATGTATTGATATCTATTAAATAATAATGTCTTGTTAGTCAGCTTTAGGAAAATATAGAACATAAGACAAACCATAAAAAGGTATCCATATTTATGTACATATTAGTATAAATTAATTTTCATATTTTATTAATTTTGAAATACCCCAAATATATAGTAATATAGAAATGATAAACACCCCAATTCAAAAATAAAATGAAAAATAATAAAATTTTAACTATATAAAAATTATGCAAAATACAGAATACCAAGTAAATAACAAGTGCCACTTCTAATATGTATCTCACAGTTTTATGAACATTTATCCCAATTTTAAATATTTCAATAAAAAAAATTATAAATTTCTCCATCCCACATAACCATTTTTGTTGCTTTATTTTTCATAACAGTATGCACATTACAAAAATGTCAATGTTTTTAACTGTCTCCATGTGTTAAAACTCAAATACTATAAAAAGTGAAATGAGGAGTTATCACAGGAATTTTTTTTAGCACAGTTTATGATAACAGGCCATTATATTTAATGGTTCTGTAGGCGAAACATGTGCATTAAGTTTAACAGTATGCAAATATATTTTTAAATTATGTAAAATTATTAAATCTGGGTCACAAATATCATAAATTCAAAGGTAAAAAAATTATTATACCACAATAAAATATATATATTCTCTTCAAATATTTTTCGAAGAGCATAGATTAATTAGTAATTCTGATGCAGGTTATATAACCTACAACATTTCCTACCAAATAGTTGTTTTTAAATGCTGAAAACTTTTCTAGTCCCTCTTGCACAGTTACATTCAATAATAACACTTACATGCGACTAAGTAAAAAAGAATACATTATCGTAGCTTTCATAAAAATAATGGTCATAGAATGTTTAATGCAAGAAAATACACAAATGAATTTTTAAAACATATTAATAAACAATTATAGGTAAAAAAAAATATTCAAAAATACTAAAGAATTAGTAAAAAAATATAACAAATTCTTCTACACTAACAGTTCCAAGAAAACTACACAATGTATCCATCATTACCCCCAACCAACTAGCCTTGAATGTACTAAAAATAATTTTGCATCTAAAACACAGTTTAGTGTTTTAAATAACAGTAATTATTATTTTGTGTAATAACTCTACATTTAAGACAAAGGATGTTCTTTTCATTTCATGGAGCTCTTTCTACTAGTGTTCCTTAAGCATCGACAGACTATCGAAGCCAAGTCGATAATATCGGATTTTCGGAACTATCGACTGAAACAATCGATAGTATTGACTTTCTCAAAACTATCGATAGTTTTCTCTCAGGCAATACTATCAATAGGCGCATTTTCAGTCAATAGTTTTAAAACTATCGACTGAAACAAACGACTGGAACTATCGATAGTTTCTAAACTATTGACTGGAAAAACACTTATCGATAGCATCACCAAGGAGAAAACTACCGATAGTTTCAGTCAATAGTTGGGAAAACTATCGATGTTTAAGGAACACTACTTTCTACAGTTCTAACATAAGAAGAAACATGCACTGTCATTAATCAGGGATTCTGCCCCTTGTATCTTTATATGAACTGTCAGCTGGAGTTATTTACTATAAAAGGAGATGTTGATAAAACATTCATGTACAAACTGCCAGAAAGGAATAACATTCTCATAAATGTTTTTAAAAAAATCATACATACCTTCTCGCCTATTTCCCTTTTGTCGCTTGCCCCACTGTTTCTTGAATCTTCCTTTACCTTGTCTATGTTGATCTGAAATAGAAACAATATTTAATGTGCTGTCTGATTGTAACAATAATCACCTAATATTACTTTGACAGATTATACGGAAAATTCTTTGAATTAATAGATTTTTTTTTTTTGAAATTCATTAAAAAAACATTGTCAAACAATCAAGATATTTATTTTCTGATCATGTGATTAAATCTTCACAAAGTCATTAAACTTTAGCAAAAAAATACAAGTTTGATGTTCTGCAACTTACAAAGTTATATACATTAAAAAGTACATAAAATTTGACAGCTTCCACACACCTCTCACACCATGCAGGTAAGCACTGCAATCTGAAACAGTTAAGCAAGTTCTTTCAAATTAGGGTTTCGGTACCTCTTGCATTTTTATATCCTTAAAATCGCATATCCAAATATATCTTATCCTTAACTTGAAATGCTTGACAAAGCATTTCTGAACAGAACTTACTTGTTTTGAATATTATCATAAAAACTGAAGCAAAAGAAGCAAAGATACTGAAACAGATATTAAATTGGACTGAAATTTGGCCCAAATTCATATCAATGCTACCAAATTATGTTGAACAGAAATATTCAATTCAGAATTTTCTTTTAAAGTACTGAACATGCTACACATCTAACTAAATAAAATGAAATCAAGAATATAATCTAGTTTTTATTTTATAACTTTTTTTCGAGTATCTTGGTTCACTTATTAAAAATTAAGTCATTTTTAATTGAAGTCCAACAACCAAATAATCGAATACAAAATTTTTAAGCATCATTATGAAATCTTTCAAACGATGTTTTCTGCTCATCTAAAACTAGCCAAATACAAAACAGTGCATGTTAAAATATATATTTTATATTAACAAGATGGTTTCAAATTTTAAAGATTTATAAAATTGCAACAAAATCAATATGTAATTAAAAAAATTTAAATCATAATTACTTTGTGGATGCTTCTGTCTCATATGGGCTTTATTTCTAGCAATACTCTTCCAATATTCTTTTTCAGAGTCACCTGTAAATGAAAAACATTCAGAACTTAAATATTGAAAATCCACAAGCATCAATAATCACCAAGAAAGTTACTGTAAAAGGAAACAAGCAAGACTTTCAAGTCTACACCACCTGCGTATGTAAAATTCATTTAATTATAGTAAAAAATAAAAATATTTAGCTCCCTTAAATCGCATATTTCAAATTACATAAATTGCTCAACTAAAAATGTTATGTATAAGTTCATATGGAATACCTTACGTCTACAAATTTTTTTTTTATATACAAGCATATTCTTCTTCTCCATTAATATCCGCATTATGCGCAAGAAAATATATGCTTCTGGTGTTTTAATTCATTAGTTTTTGCACTTTTTGTCTTTTGATATTTTATTTTGCAATGCATAATTATTGTTTGGCATTTTGTTTAAAAGAAATTCTTTTTCAAAACCTCTTGCCTTCAACCATACTTTTATACAGTAATATAAAAAGGCTAACTTTGAAAGTTTTAATTCAACAAGAAAGGATTAAACAGATTTACATTTGTTGGAGAAAGCTAGTGACAATATTTGTGGGGAAAAAAAGCAAGGGACATGTGGAAAAAATTTGGATCCCCAGCAACATCGGGTTATCAGCTAGTTATTTATAAGCAAGATGTAGCAATTTTATTTTTTATTTGCAACTAACTTCATACCCAGCATTTTGAATCCTCTCAATTGAAATTCAATTCAAACGTGCAAATTGCATGAAATGCAATTTCCATGCAATTCAAATTGTAGTTATAAATCAAAGAAGCATTTTATCTTTGAACAATACAAATCCGAGTCATAAAATACAGTCAAACGTCGCAAATTCAGACGTCCAAAATCTGGAATGATCCAAAATCCGGACCCTTTTAATTCCGTCAACCCCCTCCCCCCCCAGAAAAAAACCTCAACTTTTATCTAACAAATCGGTACCCAGAGTCAGCAGAAAACGGTTGTAACCATCTGGTGAGGGAAAGGATTTAACCACGTGTACAACTATGTCTCTGTGGTGCGATAAAGGTATTGCAGGGAGGGGGGGGCTATTGTAACGAATTGCAGAGTTACAATACCTTCCTCCTTTCCTTTTTAGCACTCAAAACGAACTAGTACAGAATATAAGAAATGTTAACAATTAAGATGCGCATGCAACTTCCTCTCCCCTTCTGGCTCACAAAGAGGACTTGCCCAGAACGAATGGAATATTGTAGAAATTCGCGGTATTCAACTTCGGTATCCGATAGTGAGGAGAGTGGAGAAGAAACACAAACGGAAGATAAAATGCCAATTGAGAGCTTAGTGGAAGTGTTGACTGTTGAACATTGCAATAAAAGGACTTAACCAAAGAGACTTTATTCGGAGTCGGACATAATGGCAATACACAAAATAAAAGTTGCATAATCAAAAGCCAAAACTAATGAAGCAACTCACTTTAAATTAAATGTTTCGTAAAAATGCTAAAATTAATAAGAAATAATATTAATTATGTTTATAAATCAAAGAAAACAAGTAGTAAATAAGTTATTTTAAAAATTTAAATTGAATTACAGGGTGGCTACCGAAACTGAAAAAAATTTCCTTGATTAAACTTGCAACATTTTTCTGATTTACGGCTAATAATTATATTAGTTTCCTGGCTTTGTCCCTACTCAGAATCACTATACGTGAACAATAAATATATATTATTTAAAACACTTTTACCAGTTAATTAATATGAAAAATATTTTTATGAAATTTAATTTTTTTAAAATGGAATGAACATCCTAAAAAATCTATTAAAACAGTATATTACATTTCTTATATGTAAAAAATACTGGAAATTTTAACAAAATACTTTGATTCTAAAACTGCATAAGAATTCTAAGAAACATTAAAACTACTCTTTGCAACACAAGTTAAATTATATTAACTGTAAAAGGTTATTATGATCTTTGCTCAAAACTTTAAAACAGTCCAATAACTAATTAGTGCTCTTTTCATGAGTACCAGAATAACATGTTGCGGCATAAATATAAAAATAGTACAATTATACGTACCTAATAATTAGCAAAGATTTAAACAAGAGAAACTGCCAAAATATTATTTCAAATCTTTATTCTTTAACAAATCATAAGAAATTAATTGCTCTAATCAAAAACGTATGCTTTTATAAATGAATATAAGTTTTTTTTTAAAAAAAATTCCGTTTATTATTACAAATAATGCTAGACATAAGATACTAAATTTATAGATAACTCAAGTAACAAATAACTATTCTGCCTTTTAGATATTCTTACGAATTTTTCTTGACTTTTCCAGGTCGATAAAATTCCCTGACTTTTCCCTTATATCCCTAATTTCCCGGTTCTGCCACCACCCTGAATTATGTGTTTTATGCTGTTAAATTCACTTTTTAATATTGAAATGATCTAAGATCCAAAATTATCCCAAATCCGGAATGGCTGAAGTCCCGACAATTCTGGATTTGCGACGTTCGACTGTATAATAATATGTTTAATTTTGGAACCTAACCCCCTCCCCTTTTCTGTATCGATTCTTTTCTCATGTAATATGGATTTGCATAAAATTAAGAACCTAACAACCATCTATACAAGACGTTAATTACTTTATTTAGCAAAAGTATTATGCAATGGCTTTTCTAATATCTGATATATTTCACCAAATATTAAAATAAAAACCATTACTTTTCATATTCTAATTACCTTCCACAACAGAAACAGTAGCTTTAGAAGAGCCAATTGAAAATTTTTTTTCTCCATCTTCTTCTTCCGCTTTTTCCAAAACTTTAGCAGCGACACCGGATTCAAAACGAACAACAGCCTAGAAAAATATGGGGGAAAACTGATCAATCCCCCAAGATATTTCTCAATTTACCAGATGAAGTAGCAAAAAAAAAAAAAAAAAAAAATGCAATAATTTTATGACAATTAAATTGTGCTTTTATATTTTTCAAAAGAAACTTTCTATTTCTTTTCAAACAGAAGAACAAAATTTATCACAAATTTAAATTCACTCAAAAATTTGCATTTTTATATAATTATTTCATCTTTACTGTAAATCTATTTTCCCCTTAACTGGTTATATAATTCATTAATGATAATGAAATTAAACATTTGTCTTTGCTAATCATAAAAACAAGGAGTTTAATGTGTATTTAAAAGGTCAGTCTATTCAAAACAAAACATTCAAAACTTTATCACTAAACAAATTAATACTATTTTCCCTTAAAAAAATTTCAATTTCAAACAATTTTCCCAATTACATGCATGTAAGCACACTTCTTGTTTCTCCATTTTTTTACAATATTTATTACTATAAACTTATTATTTACCTCAGGATTACCTCTCACATAATCAACGTAACTTATGTTTCCAAATTCTCCTAAAGCTTTTTTTAATTCTTCTCTTGAACATGTACTACCAAGTCCAGTGAGTTTCAACAAACAACCAGGGATAATGTCAACTTCAGGACCCTAAATATGTATACATTTACAATTAAATAAAGAAAACTAAATGTACAATAATAAAAATGAATAATATAACAGAAGCCTTCAAAACTTGATATATGGATTCTAAATTTCTCATATAATTTTTAACAAATATTCTGCAGAACCACCCCGATTCACAACACGAAGAAAAAAAAAGATAATACAGTAAATACTTCTATTTTAGAACATTGCAATGCAGAATTAAAAGAAATATACATACTGCAACAATTCTCTTGAAATATAATCAACTTTTAAAGCAAATGTTGAAATCTTGGCAACTGATCGAAAATTCTGAGCAGGCTTTTTTTTTTATTTTTGAATAATAAAAATGGCATTCCCAATCAAAACACATTTACTATTCCACTGACTTATCAAAAGCCTTCAAAAAAGAAACACAGTCACATAAAAGAAAAAAATTGAATACTTTTACACAATTGCTCTTTCTTAGGAAAAAAATGGACATATACTCCAAGAACAAATAATAAACAGAATGGTATCTGAAGCCAGAATAACTTTATTAGAAATATACCAGAGTCCATTTATAAAATTACTATTTGACTGTTAATGTATAACCATGTTTCGCAGAATGAAATTCTTGTGCACCATAATGACCAATACATCCATTCCATATTTGTTTTCAAAACCCAAGTTTTCTATAGCACAAAATAACCAAGAGAATGATCAATATACTAACTGAATGAAGTCTTGGAGAAACTGTCTACCACACCAACATGAGGTTTGAAAATAAGTTTTACTGGAAGAAATGTGCTTTATAGTTCATTTTGTTTCACCACTTTCCAGACATACTTTTACATACATTAGATATTGTTAGAATGACAGCAACCCGAAAGGAGCACAATAAAAAATAATAACTTCAAACTTTCTTACACTTCCCTCTTAATAGAAATTGCAGTTCACTTCAAAATCGTCTCTAGTCCCTCAGTCCATAAAATGTGAATCATTAATAATATCATGCAAAATTCACAAGACACAACTATTGTCTTATAAACATTATGAATGGGCATATAATCTTTGAAATGAAAATAAAAACAATTTCTTTCACACGGAACTTGATTCTTTTCAATAGTCTAAAATTGTATGAATTACATTCATTAATGTTATTAAAAAAATTCATTGAAATTTACCTTTTAATATCATAACAAAATAAAGAAAAAAATCAATGCTAATCATAATTATTCTAACATAATCATAATTATTCTAACATTTTTTTATTTATTTTTATTACTTATCCACCTTATATTCTGGTAGTGGAAATTTAATAGTTATTCCATTAGTCAATATTCCCCATTTTTCAACCCCAAAATTCCTTTTTTTTTTATAATTTGACAACTTGACAATGAAAGCAATTCTCCCAAGCGCAGCTAACACTTTGGAAACTTTCAGAATAAGGGAGGAAAAAAATGTTTCTTGCAATAATCTACCCTTAATGACAACTGCTCTTGAACCAATGGTAAAGTACAGACTAGCTATCTTCATATTCATGTCAAACAGTTAAGAGTTAAGTCATAGAATCCTGTTTTTTCAAACAATCTAGAATTAATATTACACTTAAATGTTAAACTACCTCTTTATCGTTATCTTCCTCCCCATCTTCCTTATTGCCACCTGCCCTTTTAGCCAACTTCTTTTCTTTTTCTCTAAAATAAAAATCATTTACAATTTTATCTGTCACGTAAGTAAACACATTTAATATATTTCTAGCAAAAGATCAATGCTTACGCTCGCAGGTTATCATAGTAGACATCTTTTCTTTTGGTATAATCTTTCCTGTTAAAATGAGACATGAATTAGCATACATTCAAATAAAATTATACATCTATTAACACATCAAGATTCAAAGTACTCACTTTTTCTCCTTTAAGAGTTCAGTGCCCTCAAACTTTATACTCTTATTTTCTAGGAATTTTTCAGCATCTTCAACAGTTTCAAACATAACAAAACAGGATCCCTAAAAATAGTTTAAATAAAATCTATAAGCGCACTTGAAGAAGTTATTTAAAAAATTAAATTCTACATGATCAGCTTTAGCTATTTAATTTATTATTCAATACACTGCATGGAGAAATCTAAAGAAAAAGCAGAGCAAATTTCATAAATGTTCAGCAAATTTTCAAACCTTGAATCTAACAGAGCTAATAAAGTGCATAGCATTAAGTGTCAGGCAATATCCCCAACTGATATCACTTACATAGAGAGAAATTCAATATAATTTAAAAATTCGAAAGACCAAAATTTAATAATTTAAATATAGTTTAATATAGTATTTCACTTATACTGTCTTGTTACAAAAGTATCTTACCAGTTATGCTCCCATTTCCCAAAGATACATAATTTAGAAAAAAATTAAGGTGCCCAAATAAAAATGTAGAACTTTTCTAGAAGTGCTTTTTCATGAATAAGTTAAATGCAATGTTCTATAGATTAAATTACATGCTTATTCAATACAATAATTAAAGAAACAAAATTTGACATTATAAAATGGACAGAGGGAATTAATCAGTTATTTCCTAAAATTTAAGGCAAAACAAATTCAGAAAATAGAGACCTGATTTCTATTAAAAAGCAGTCGCATATTTCTCGCTTATCGGCATTGTTGGAGGTGAATTTACTAGCTACACAATAACCAACAATAAGAGTGATGGAACACTTAACTAATTATAGCATTGGAATTATAGCAATTATGGAAACAAGTGCCCATCAGCATATTAGAACAATTATACTTTGTATTAAAAAACATTATCAAGAGAATGAACATATATACCTTAAAGCCTCTGTTGTTCCCAGCGAAACGTCTCATGAAAATATTTTCAACTTGGTGCCCGTTAAAGAATTCCAAAAGTTCATCTAATGTGACATTTTTCCTAAATCCTTTCTAGAAATCAAATATAACCATAAAACAATTCAATTAGAAAAATATAATATCATCGCTTCTAAAAGAATTAAAGATCATCATACAACCAATTATAATTCACACAAACACTAAGGGGAGGAAATTGCATAAAATAAAAATATACAGTAGAACCTCAATTATTCAAGCTAATTGGAACCGTAATCACAAACTCAGTTAATAAACTAAATTTTAAATGACTTTTCTTTCAACAAGGTTTTCCAAAATTATTTGAAATTATAAAGTCCGTAAATACTACTATTTATTAACATTTTAATAAACTCTTATTAGTTATCAAGCTTCTTACAAGCATTGTTTGAAATATTAATTAGTTTAAATAAGAGGAATTGCAAATGTTACTTATTTTTCAGTTTTCTTTGCATTTTTCCGATTCCTTCAGTCAGTCTGTTTTTCGAAAGAATATCCCCTGCCCCCTAACAGTGCAAAATTTTCCAACACATTTAGTGGGTTTTTTTTTTTTTATATGAAAATGCATGGAATTTGCTCGCATCACTTAAGAAGGGAACTGTGTTCTTATTTTTTTTTCACTAAATAACTTCTTGAGTTATAAAAGATCAACTCCCAATAATGACATTGTACAAGACATTGCAAAGTGAAAGTCAACTTTGACATCCTTTTCCTAAAAATTCAGACTTTATTAACACGTTTGCTGTCAAGACTCTCCACCTAAGATTCAGATCCTTCTATGTAATTAGATAACCCCCTTCTTTGCTATCTCTTAGCTATAGTAGAAAAGGGAACATCTAATTAGAAGGCCTGAATCTCAGGCATGAGTCGTGAACTACGTGATTGGCAGTCAGTTCAAAAAATGAAAAACTGTATAATTTTCTAGACCAGCTTGGTTAATAGAGGCCTGGATAACTGAGATTTTACTTCCCCCCCCCCCACTTAAATTGCTACATAACACATTTAATATAACTAACACTAAAGAAAGGGAAGTACATAAAATATTTACTCTTTTTAAAATATCTATTTATAACATACCACATAAAGAGTTCGGTCTCCAACAGCCTCATTTTTTAAATAAGATTCATCAGGAATAGGTTTTTCTGCTCGTCTACGTATTTTAGTTGAATCTTCATTAAACTAGAAAAAATCTACATTTTAGTAAACTTAAAAAAATAATAAATTTTACAATTAGAAAAATTTTAAAATTTCATATGCAATATACTCACTTCAACCAATCCATTTGGAGATTTTCCTAAGGCTGTACAGATTATATTAAAGTCTTGAGTAAGAATCTAGAATATCAAAAGAATTAGCTAAGCATAAATAGATTTGATAAAAAAATACATTTATTGTAAATCATAACTCAAACAAGTTTATCAAATAAACTAATACAAATATCTATTTTGTGAGCATTCATGACAAGTTGAAAGTTTCTATTGATCTCCATAGAGAGATATAAATACAACTTTACTTTAACAGTAAAAATTTTAAGAACATTTATTTTTGTTGGTGAAATTACTGCCTCCTACATGTTCTTTAAAAAAAAACTAAGTTTGAACACTATATATTTGGCACATTCTAAAGCAGGGTGCGTAGTGAGAAATTGCTGTAAAAATTAAGCACTTTTAAGGTCTTTTTAAGCACCTTATCCAAAAAAATTAAGCACCTTTGTACATGCACGCAT
The DNA here is from genome assembly GCA_013235015.1 of Araneus ventricosus. Classification (NCBI taxonomy): domain Eukaryota; kingdom Metazoa; phylum Arthropoda; class Arachnida; order Araneae; family Araneidae; genus Araneus; species Araneus ventricosus. The sequence goes on from BGPR01000349.1 coordinate 563,889, forward strand.
ACGTAGACCCACATATTTTCTAAGTATAGGATGTTTTTTTCTGTTTTATAATACGGCATAGTTTTTATTTAAAAATTTAAATATGTATATTTTTTAAATTTAAAATATGTAATATTTTAATTTTAACATTCATTTCTGTATTTTCACAACGTCTTCTATTATAAAATAAAGAATGTCTTTTTGGCAAAAAAATAAAAAAACATAATGCAAACTGTCGTTACCAAAAATTAAAACAACTTTTATACGATTAACAATAAAAATCTGTGACCTTTTCCAACATTTCTTAAAATTAACAAATTACCAGTTAATTTAGATTACCAGTTAATTTGCTCTTTTGGGATAGCCATACCAGTACTTCAAGACGAAAGAGGGAGTATTTCAAGTTGAAGAAAGAGGGAGCGAAAAAAAAAGGCATTAATAGTCCAGTCAACGAAGGGTTTCAAAAAAACATTAAATCATATAGTTTTGAAATTGATCAACATTTTGTGAGGGGCTCCTGATAAACATTCTAAAAGTCCCCCGTCCTGAGAGGGGGGACTTGCGCCACCATCTTGGATTTCACCCACTCTTGAATATCTCGAAAATTATTTAGTTCTAAAATTACAATTGATTTAACGAATTAAAGAGCAAAAAATTCCCTACAAATACATGCTTTTATTTTTCTGCCATCTTTAATAGTTTCCGATGTAATGGGTATCCAAGTTTGCCGCCAAGTTGGATTTTATCCCCTTTTTTTCAGTTTTTCTGGAATATCTCAAAAATTGTTAAAACTAGAAAAAAAATAAAAGCATGTATTTGTAGAGAATTTTACGATAGTTAATTTGTTGTATTACATGTAATTGAATAGTTTTTGAGATATTCATAAAAGACTAAAAAAGGGGGTTGAAATCCAAGATGGGGGCAAACTCTGAGACCCATTATCTCAGAAACTATTAAAGAAAGGAGAACAATAAAAGCATGCATTTGTAGGGAATTTTACGCTCTTCAATTTGTTAAATAAATGGTTAGTTGAAAATTCAATAGTTTTCCAGATATTCAAGAAAAACTAAAAATGGGGGATGAAATCCAAGATGGGGGCAAATTTCAGACCGATTATCTCGGAAACTATTAAAGTTAGAAGAATAATAAATGCATGTATTCGTAGAAAATTTCAAGCTCTTTAATTTGTTATATCGATTAGTTTTTCAGATATTCAAGAAAAACTTTAAAAAAGGGAGATGAAATCCAAGAGTTCAGCAAATTGTGAGACCCATTATCTCGGAAACTATTAAAGAAACAAGAACAATAAAAGCATGTATTTGTAGGGAATTTTACCCTCTTTAATTTGTTAAGTCAATTTGAATTTGAAAACTGAATAGTTTTTGAGATAGTCAAGAAAAACTTTAAAAAAAGGGGGGGATGAAATTCAAGGTGGCAGCGCAAGCTCTGCCCCCAGGACGGGAACCTTTAGAATGTTCAACAGAAGCCTCTCGCGAACATGTGTACCAATTTTCAAAACTATACGGTTTAATGTTTTTTCAAACCCATAGTTGACTGGACTATCAACTACGATTTTTCACAAATTCATCCGTTTTGAGACCAATTATCTTAAAAACTATTAAAGCTAGAAGAAAAATAAAAGCATGCATTTGTAGGGAATCGTACGCTCTCTAAATTGTTATATCAATTGTAATTTGAAAACTGAATAGTTTGAGATATTCAAGAAAAACTAGAAAAGGGGGATGAAGTACGAGATGGCGGAGCGAGTCTCCCCCCCCCCCCTTCAGGACCGGGGGCTTTTAGTACGTTCATCAGGAGCCCCTTACGAAAATATGTAACAATTTTTTAAACTATATGATTTAATGTTTTTTCCACCCTCATTTTGGGCCTTCATTGACTGGACTATAAGCGTTATCTTAACATGTGTCGACACCCCTGGATCTATCACACCCTGGATTCCTTCCCCGAATTCTTCCCTTACGTAGGTTTTCATTCTTGATACATCCGGTAAACAAAGCCTTACGACTATGCTTTCGATTTATCGTATTCAACTTCTGAGGTTTTGAAGGAAAAAGGTTTTCTTTGAAATTCTTAGGAAAATTAAGCACTTTTTAAGCACCTGTTTTCAAAATTAAGCACTTTTGAGGTGCTTAAAAGTGGTTTTGAAATTTAAGCACTTTTTAAGCACTTTTCATGACGCTACGCACACTGTAAAGCCTTTTGAAAATAGTTTGAAGAACTTTCTACAGTAAAATTTACCTCCAAGTTATCTTTTTTGTGCCAGCTACAGGGTATCTGCCAAAATACAGTGTTACAAAATCATGAATTTCAATGACTTTCCCTGATTATGGCCAATAATTTTCCATGACTTAGAAATGCTTTAGTTAAAGTATATACGAGTTAAACGTCTTATGTAAATGCAAACAAAAGGTATGCGTTTAGAGATGGAGATAATACAGGAATTTTGGGTTAGAAAAAATACTTATAAATGTTTACAAACTCGTGTACATAGAAATAAATTATTGTATTTCGATATCTAATCTAAGCTTAATCATATAGCAGTTTTGTAAATGCAACCAACATTTTTCTAATTCAATTTAATTCATTAACTTTAGCCAAAGGGGCCGTTCAAATATTACGTAAGCATGTTTTTGGTATTTTTTGACCCCCCCTCCCCCCTTGTCAGCAAAAATAAGCAAATCGCAAACCCCCCTCTTATAATTACGTAAGCAAACTGTCTAGGCTATTAAAGCCTAGCGAATCCATGGCATCTTCTAGTTTTTCATGACTTTTACTCAATTTTTTCTGAAAAATCATGACTTTTCATGACAAAATTAAACCATTATCCAAATTCATGACTTTACCTGATTTTCCAGGTGCGTGGAAACCACACAGATATTATAACTTTACGTTTTTAATAACAAATGAACAATTGGAATTATTTTACCTCTGTAAGTAAAAAAACTACCGAATTCCAAAAAGCTTAGCTCTTAAGCTATACTTATATTTTTTTCAGATTCCTCAATAAGATATTGGGAATAAAATTTACATCAACGTAAAACATTCAATTTTGTTCAATGAAATAAACACTAGAATAAAGCTTACCTTTAAGCGGTTGAATCTCACCATTGTTTCTAATGGAACCCCTATGCATACTATTAAAGAAAACTTAAACATAGCATTGATTTATAAAAATAACAATTTAACAATAATAACAATTTATAAAAATAATAATTGAACAAAAGAAAGACTTTGAACTAAGCTTGAAATTCAATTCCACAAAATAAAAGGATACATCCATCATCTAACTTTATCTGCTCCCTCAGAAATTTATCTTTGCATAAATTAAAATTTCCAAAGTAATACTGAAAAAAAAGAATAACATGAGAAAACATACAATAAACAATGCTCTTTTTATTAGTGCAGATGTCTTAAATATAAAATCATTTAACAAAAATCATTAACCAAAATTAAAATTAAAACACACACACAATTCAATCATGCAACAGCAAAATGAGAACTTTCTATAGTTGGTGTCAAAACAAATTGCTCATAATGAAAAGTTACAAGATGTGTCATTTCATCCAGTCAAATAATCTAGATAATCCTAATGTATTTAAAAGTAACCAAAATATTTAATTAGAAGTTAGTTTTGAATGTACATATTCAATTCTGAAATTTGAATAGAACAAGCTGAAATTAGTTCTTGGTGAGTTTCAATAAGTTAGTATTTTATTTGGCCATCTCTGAAGTTTAGATTCTGATTATTTATCCCTCAGCGATAAACCTAATTATGATTAAATCAGATGAACACGAGTTTAAATTCTTTATTTCCTCTTGAATTAATTTTAATTTTTTCTTTCAATAAATATAAAATGCATTTATTGATGTGTCATTAAAATATTTTTGCCATGGCCCATATAGAAATTATTACTTATTCAGAAAAGTTTATCTGCTTGAAATGATGGTGAAGCTGTAGTTTACGGTGCAGTTTTGTTTTCTGCCATTTTGACTTGGCACAACTCTGAGTAGTAGTCCTGTGTTAGTTTGTTGTAGCACGGGGTGTTGGCAAAAAAGCAAAAAGACTGAAATCATATGCGAGCAAAAAATCTGTACCATAACTTATACGCGAAATAGGTTTTAAGAAGTAAAACATGCAACATGATGAAAATATTAACTATAATAATTGATAACTTATTTATAATTCAGTACATATAAATAAGAAAAAGAATATTAAATTATCCACATTAAAAGTTAACAAACAAGTTTAACACATAATCAGGGGCATCAGAAAATACAAAATTAGACATTAAAACATATTTACCACCTGTACATCACTAAGATGCAACATTCACCCAACAGAAGTCTGAGAAGAATTATATTTAATAGCCTTTTGATAAAAGTTCTCAAAAAATAAATAAAAATAAGTACAAATAATTTCTTTTGCTTCATGCAATTGTGTAAAGTGTATTAGCTCTTTATAAATTATAATAATGTATCATATACTGAATTCTCTTTTATTACTTTTATTTTTATACAATTTTGCAAAAGTAACAGCACAATGATTGTGCACCTTATAAAGTGAGAGGGGTCGAGAAATTGTACAGTTACAATAACAGATTCATTTAGCATTGTTATTTGAAACATTTTCTTAATTGTTAAAGAAGTTGTTTTCTTAATTATATGGCTTTTGTTGATAACAGATCTCCATTAATAAGCTTCACCCCTTATTTTGGAGGCCTCCTATCTTTGACATATTTTTCTTCAATAAAGGATATGTTTGCATCCTCTGCAAGTATATTTTCAGTAAAGGCTAAAGTTTTTGCGAAATCTTCATTAGTATCTAGCTGTTTAATTACTGTCATAGTTGTCGGGACTACATTATCTCTAGAATGCCTATTTAAATCATCTCTTTTTTTTTATTAGAAAAGATTTTTTTGTCTTATTCTTTGCTCTGTTGCTGCATTTGCACACAGCTTTTTAGCTGCCACTTTTGACGCAAGTTTTTCTTTTATGTAATTTATTTGTTTTTGTTCCATTTTTTTAATTTCTTCATCTTGGTACGCCTTACAAGATGACCTTAAGTTTAACTAATTTCTTTTCAACATGTTTATGCAAAAAAAAAAAATTTTTTTTTTTTTTGCAAAATATGCCACAGAGGTTTCGTTTTCTGCAAAAAGGTGGTACTTTGAATGGTACTGAATGTTCATCCTTGTAGAGCTTGCTGATATAATGTTGATTTGTCAGTAGAAGATGAATCAGCTAGTTTCCTAGCCGGTGGAGTTAAGCCACACGGTCAAGCATATTTTCCCAGAATTTTCTTTCGAAAACAGAAAATAGGAAGGTTTCTTTTCTTTGTGTAAAAGCGGAATTTTCGGAAGAAAAAGCAAATTTTTGCGGGGGAGGGGGGGAAACGGAACTTTGAGAGAAAAAAAGACAAAAACGCAGAATTTTTCCAAAATAACAAAAAAGCAGAAATCCACCAAAAAGCAGAAGAATCTCGTCCCTCATAGTAGGAAACACCAAATGGATGAAAACGACCACATCATAAACTAGTTTTACCAAAATGTCATTAAACTAATACCAAGATCATAATTCTGTAATACCCATTTGATAATTTCAATTAGTATGCCACAGACAGCAACAAGTAAATCAAGATCTGTTGTATCCCTTATTTGTTTATAAAAATGCAAAAAAAAATTATGAAAAATCATTAATTTTTATCTAAAGAAGAGATTTTAGAGAAGAAAGCAAAACATGCAAGTAATATATCAATAACAAAGTATGCCAATTTTCTACTCTGTAAATTTAGAAAGCTTTTAATATTTTCCATTTTATTTATGTTACGGATGCAATCATAATTTGGATATCTCTTTTACACAAGGAATCACTATTTCTCCTCAAAAATTAAATAAGGATTAATTTGGAAACAGAAAATCACTTACTTTACAGAAACAGATTGTAAAAGTATCGGAACTTACTTCAACTTGACGTATGATTTTCTGCTCCAATTCTGATATATTTGAACTCGAATCTTCAGCAGGAGTTATAACTTCAGTACCCATTTTTAGGTAGTCTAAAAGAGCAAAATTTTAATAAATGAATTAAATCAGTCTAATACAGAATGTAAATTAAATGTCAGCATAAGATGTTACTTGTTCAACAAATAATTAAAAAAAGATTTTTACTACAAAGGATGGCCAATACAAAGTTGATTAGTTAATAGGCTTTTTCACTACCTTCCTTGAAATCTAGAAGTTGATACACTTTTAAAATGCCGCCAAATTGACAAAGCAATAACTTGACCACTGCATCAAGTCTCAAATTTAATGAAAGTAATACTTGCAATAGCTTTGACAACCATTTCAGTGCATAGCCTTGGGAATTTTCATTTGGCCTTAAATTCATTTTGGATTTTTTTTTTTTTTTTTGGCTTTAGTTTTTTACTTTTAGAACTATTTTTATAATCACACTGTTTCTGAGTAGCATTTTGATATTACACTTTCCAAATGGTTCATATAGTCAGTTGTCAAGTGAAGTAGCTCTTCAATAAAAAAAGGTTTCTTTCCCCAGAATGTCTTTAGCACGAGTTATATTTTGTGTTTTTGCACATCAAAAGATTTGGAGGAAAATCGAAAGAACCACTTTCCTACTGTTACTCCCTCCTTTTTCCGATCAAAATCTTCCATGAACGCTAATCGCATGAAAACGGGAAATGTTAGTTATTTCATGAAATGAGTGTAAAATCACTTTTCACTTATTATAATCAATGCAAAAATAATAATACGCATAAAAAATTACTTATTAACATACGAGTTGATATGTTTTATTGTTCGTGATATTTCATTTGGCATCGACAAGAATAAATTTCTTTGCTGGAATGAAATTTAAGTTAACATTTTAATAACTTTTCATTTCATTAACATATTGTTCATCTGCTATTTTAGTGGGGTTCATTTTCATGAAGATCTTTTATATATGATAATTTAGCGAAAAAAAATACTTCAATTCAGCTTGATCTCTTTCCTAATAATAATAATGGTATACAGAAACTCACAAACATAGTATCATTCAACCTATTGTAAGGTTATAAAGAGAGATCACAAAATTTCACAAAACGCTAGCGACTGAAGAACTTAGAAACACCGAGTTTAAAATACGTTAATAAAACATTTTTAGTAATATGATCCGATAACTAACAAATAACGCTTTTGCCTTATTGAAACTTAATTCAAATTTATGTAGCTTCAATGTTACTTTTTCCTGAGTTCCAAATTACGATAGGTTAAAATTAGAGCACCTTGTATGAATAAAAGCACAAACATTTTTCAAAAGAAATGAAAAAAAATTCTAACTTCGGGCTTTTAAAATAAATCAGATCACATTATTTAACTGCAATATATATGAAAACATATTTAATAAGACACACTATGCAATACGGAAGACATTTTACAAATCAGTTTACACGCCGGTATTCTGTGAATTAACTGAAGACCACGTGGAGAGATAAGTTTTTCAATACACAAAAATTTTTAATACGTAGCACTTACTTCCTAAACTCAAATCACTTAAATACTTACATTGTCAAACGTACCCAATTTTGTAATTAATGCAAATGCGAAGCCTAAAATTATTCGCTATGATATAAGACAATCTTTTCTGCTGCGAGTGACGAAACCAAATGCCGAATGCGCAGACTCCTTATAGATAGGCACTATTCTAAGGCTCCGCATAACAAAATGGGGGAGGAAAGCGGGGGAAGCAATTGAGAGGTTTCTCCTGCTGTATGGTTGCATGTATGGATTACGTTTTCGCCAACAAGCGGAGCATTTATATATATCGCCAAGTTAAGTTATTTCTTCTTCGGATGCATGATTGCGCGGACGTATGTGGCGTGGATGCGGATGAGTTGAATTAAGGATATTACGCACACACGCTCACGTTTTTTAAAAATATTATTCGGTTTTGTAATGTAGATTTGAATTCTGTTAAACGATTTTTAGAACCTTTAATTATCTAAATGTTTACATAGAGATTTAAAGTGGTGACAATTGGTGCGAACATTGAATTTTCGAAAAAAAGGATACTTTTTTATTAAAATAATAAAACTGTAAGTGGATTAAAAATATGTTCAATATATATTATTTTTTATCTGATTAAGCTATTTAATTTAGTTGTGATCTTCCTTAAATAATTTAGTTTGGTTAGTAACAAGAAATTAAAAATATCTTTTTGTGTAAAATAAGTGGTTACTTAATTTTACACAAAAGGATATTCATACTGTAATATTCAGTTTGATGTTAGGAAAACAATGACTTCCAAACATAAGTAACATTTTTGTTAATAAAAGAACTTGACTGATTTGAACAATTCTTTAATAAATGCAGTATGGGCTGTGCATTTAGTGTCTTGTTTCAAGTTTGATAAAAATCGAAAATGATTAATAAAAAATGTTGTGCTTTAACAATTCATATTACAGAGAAATTATTTACAGTATAACCACACACCTACCCTCTCCTTTTTTTCAAACACATTCAATTACAGCATTCTAAAAGGGGTAAAAAAACAAAGGTTTATGAGATATATTATTACACTATTGAATGTACTCATAGGTTAATTCTATTTAGGAAAATATTAAATTAATAGCAACTATTTTCTGTCAAGTACACATTTCAAAATTTATATGAAATGGAGTTGATAGCTTTTGTTCTTGATCAGCAGAAGTAGAAGTGACATTGTGGGTATACTGATTTGTTTCCTTTCGGGGATATTCCAGCCATAGCAATTGCTAAAAAGAATTTAGTCATAGTAAAGCTCAAAGCAGGAATGAAAAATGGAAAAACCTTTACTTTTTCCCGATTCCCATTACCCTTTCATTGCAGACAAAAAGATTTACACTGCAGAAATTTTTCTCCTGACACAATATGATACATTGGAAAAAGGCTCTTGTATAATATTGATGCTGATAGTTGTTCAGACATGGAAAATCTTACAATTTTTCTACGATAAGCTAATTAGATGAATTAAAAAACATACTACATTTAAGATGTTCAATTTCCAGTTGAAGTAATCATATTTAATTTTTCAACCAAAGTAATATTAGAATTATGTTATAATATACTGCCATTCCCTTTACTTGTTATAAACTGTCATAATTAAAACCTTATGATAAGCAATAAATAACTTGCATATTAAAATGAAACAAAGCAAATGTTTTTTATTAAATGAGTGATTGTGTAAAGACAAGAGTTTTTTATTTTGCTCCTCAGCATTTTTAACGATATCTTCTCAATTCATGTTGCTTTGTTTTCTCTAACATTAAAGGTTGACTTGCCTGCTTATAAATGTGATATCCACATTTCAGTACTTGAATTGCTTTTTAGGGTCTATTCAAGTGAGATGATCCATTTAAATTTTTGGCATAAAGACTTTCTTTAAAAACTCCTTCAACTTTTATTTTACCAACAATTAATTTAAAGCTACATATTTTTGTCCTGCAATAGCTAATGAATTTCTGTTCTAAGAGCTGTAATAATATCTTGTATAACATATTAATTGCTTAACTAAATTATGAGAATTTTAACCAAATAACTAACTCAATGTTTAATTTGATCTCTTAAAAACCTAAACTTTTATTTGCATCATCAAAGTTTAGATAACTCATGATAGAGGAGTTTCTTTCTAAAATTTACTATTGATGTCCAAAAGTTGAAAATCTTACACTTCAATAATTGCTCAAATATAAACTCTTAAAATTTTTCTTGAAGTATGAATTTGACCTTAATTACAATAAATAAATAAAATTAGCTGTAGATATTCTGATTATTGCTTAAATGAGGGAGATTTTTAAAAGGGTTTTTTGCTCTTTAAGACTTTTTCCTGTCTGTATTTTAATAATTATCATGAGCTTTCAGGCTTCTAATTCCAAGTTAGCTTTTTTTCTTTTATTGTCAGAAGTTTCAAATTATTTTTGTCAGAATTATTTTCAAAAAATCAATTACTCATGCAAATATCAAAGCCCCATGCATATATTCATTTGTGTCAGCCCATAAAAAATGTTTAAATTTCCTCTTTACGACTTTGTCATGTGTGTATTTTAATAATTATCATGAACTTTCAGGCTTCTAATTCCAAGTTACCTCTTTTCTTTTATTGTCAGAAATAAATATCAGACAGAATTTTCTTTTATTTTCAGAAGTAAATATTTTTTTTAAAAAATCAATTATTCATGCAAATATCAAAGCCTTATGCATATATTCATTTGTGTCAGTTTACTGATACATCAATAAAAGGAAATACATTTGTAACAGCCCATAAATACTGTTTAATTATTATTTTAACAAATTCACACAAAAACTTCCATAAAATATTTAAAGTAACTTTTTTGTTTGTACATGAAAGAAATCGATAATAAATAATTCAGAGAAAATTATGTTCAATTCCTCATATCCTTTTCATATACATACATTTCTCACTTACAGGTAATTTAAATAATTTCAAATATTATTTTTGATTACTTACAGTATTAGTTTTCAAACAAAATTGGCATTTCAACAAACTTTTAATAAGGATAAAGCCCATCTATCTTCAGCCAGTGAGTAAAATTTTTTTTGAAAGAAATGAGTCTAAAAACATTAAAAGTTTCCAGTAGCGAATCCGGGGGGGGGGAGGGGCTATGGGGCTGCAGCCCCTCCCAGAGCTAAATCAGAATTCTTGATTTTATTTAAAATCACTGGACTTATTTGTTCTTAATTTTCATTCCCTAAAAAAAAATTATAAAAACATGACAACATTGCTTTCTGGCTTGACAGCCTCGAAAATTTTCCTACTTTTCTAGTCATTCCACTTGTACTTGCAGCGTTGACACGGTCTAAAACATTTTTTTGGCTGGTTATTTTATTGTATTTTTTATAAAATTATCGAAAGTATTATAGTGTTCTTTATGATTCTTATTGTCAGGTGAGTAAAGTCTGTAAAATTAAAGTGGTTTGGTTTGCATAAGCCACGAGGTTTGACATTCATCACGACAATATAAAATTTTTATGACCTCAGCCCCTCCCAGACTCAAATCCTGGATTCGCCACTGAAAGTTTCAAATGATACTTTTGAATTTAATTGTTGGCACATCTCTGGGAGACATAATCTTTGTTTGTGGAGGAATTTTTATCTCTTTTTACAGAAATTGCAGATCCACTGCTGCTTTGATCATTTCTAAAAGTGGACACATTCCCAATGGTACTATTGATGGCAATACTTACTTTTTAATTTAAACATAATTCCAGACTTTGTATTCATTGAGTTGATTAAAGTTTGATAAAAATTTGAAATGATAAACAAAAAAAAATGTCCTGCTTATTAATCTTCAACAATTCATACTACAGAGAAATGTTTTACATTCTAGTCACACCCTTACCCTCTGATTTTTTTAAACACATTCTAGAAATTACAGCAGTAGAAAGGGGAGGGGGAAGCAAAGGTTTATGAGATATACTAATTTTACACTATAGAATTTACCCATTAGTTAGCACTTTTTATTGAATAATCTTTAATATTAAAACTAATGACAACTATCCAGCAAGTACATTTAAAAACAAATAGGAAATGGGGTTTTGTGCTTGAAGAATATAAACAGAAATAATGGGAATTTTCTGGGAAGTAACATTGTGGGGGAACTCGTTTTCCTTTAGGGGGAGGTTCCAGTTAGCAGTCATAAAACCCAAAGAAAGAATGTGAAACGAGAAACGATTACTTTCTCCTGGCAGATGAAAGCATTTACACTTCACCGCAGGGATTTTTTCACACCTGCAAGATAATAAATACACAGGAAAAAGATTCTCCTATATTATTGATGCTTATAGTAATTAGAAAACGTGATCTTACTAGATCAGTGGTGCAAAAACTATATTAATTTCCGACCCCCTCACTTAGTGTAAAATTTTGCCGCGACCCCCCAGACCACGTTTTTTTTTGCAGGAAAGCCTTATATTTTTTTTATTGTCAAATAAATTCTTTGAATTTAGCGACCCACGGTTTGCGCACCACTGTACTAGATGAGTGAAAATACATGATTCAATTTCCAGTTAAAGGCAATATGCATCTAATTTCATTATCAAAACGAAGTTGGATTCGTTTGTCAAATGAATTCCTCATCTTAAAATTACACTGGCATACAAAAGTTAAGAAACATTTCGTAAAATGCGAGAAATTTATAATTAATACAAAAACTATGTTTAGAAATCAGTTCTAGAGAATCGTGTGACATTCAATAGAGTATCATATACATAATACAATGAAGATTCGGTCACGGGGGCAATTAGGGGGACCACCAAAAAGGGATGAAGGCGAAAATGGAGTTTCACCCATCCTGTTTCACAGAAAGCTTTTATCAATGGTTATGGTTTAATGTGCGTAATATTTACATGCAATTTCGTAAGCATAGCACAAATATTCGGGAAGATATAAATGTTTCTTTAAAAAATCCCAAATTTTTCGGCATGTGTATTGCTTATAACATGCAGAGTTTTCATTCAAATTATTCGAAATTTGCAGAACACTTGATAATATGTTACAGAAGCATTGTATTAAACTTTGAAGTAAATACGTTGAATATTAAAGGAAATATGAGTGTTTGTACTAAATATTTTTTTACTGCGCATGTGCGAGACGCAGCGGAATTTTTCTTTCATAACTTCAAAACCACCTATATAGAGCAACTTTTTAAAAAAATCAAGTTGAATCCCATTAAAATTCAGAAAGCTGTCGGCATTTCACTGAGATAAATTTCAATTTCTCTTTAAGAGAAGCTAAATGATGAGGGTTCTTGCACAAACTGATATTTTTTAAACTTTAATCTTCGAATGGTATTCGAGAAAATGCAATTTAAATAATGTATTTAATTTATAAGTGTTCATGGTATTCGGGATATTCAATTTTACTGAAATTAAATGGTACTGTTCGAAGATTCAAATTTAAAAAATATCAGTATGGGTAAAATAATTTTTTTTTTCCATAAATACATACGAATTTTCCTACAGCTTAATTAAAACAGCTTAGTAACAAAATGCGCGCATTATTATTTTCGTACTGCCCTCTCACTAAAATTAGTATATTTTGCTTTTTTCTTTTAAATATCGTCCGAATTAGTGGGACTCTACTGTATTACAAAGAGTTGAGGAGATAATTTTTAAAAGAGAAATTATCTCTTCAGCATGTTTCATTGAGATTATAAACCAGCACAGGAACACTCTTGAAGCGAATACACCTTTTGATATCAGCTCATATATGTTAATCTTTTCATGGACTACGAGGTATAAATTGATAGATTTTGAGTTAAAAATCTGTAGATATTTTGTTTGTACACCATTTTTCTGAGATCGACCTCTAATATATAATTTACAATATAATGTTAATTGAATCAGCAGTTCATAAAAAGGGAACGAATAAGAACTGTTTTCTCTAAGATATATATAATTTTTAAATGAGATTTTTTACATCAGTGGCTTATTCAGTGATTTTCGTTCCTTGGAGACTGTGGAATTGCAATTTTCGGAAATACGAAAACATAATACAAATAAGAACGATAACAGCCATTTTCCTGGATCATAATCAACTTTTTATGTAAAAAATATTTACATTAAAATTTCCTATGGTGAAACTTTTAACTCCTCAGTATTTTTTTTTTTTTCAATTTGTAAAAATAAGTTTAGATGTTGGGGAAAATTTGTTTAGCAATGCTCAACATATGCCTTGTATTGATATGCTATGCAAGACATTATAAATTTGTTTTTTATTTGCTTTCATTTATTAAAATTAATTTTAAAAAATTATAATATATGACTTTCATTGCCGGAATTATGAACATTCATATGGCGTTTAAAAGTAGTTAGTTTAATTGTTTCACATTTTTCATAAGAATGATTTCATTTACTGCTTTTCTTATTTAATTTCTTAGTGTTGAGGGCGTATATGTATATATTTAATGCATTTTTCGTCACATTTCCCATTAAAATATTGTATGAAATGCGAATGCTTCTTTGCAAAAAGCAGGTAAAAATATATCCCTTTTTCTTTTCATAAAACATTTTTTGTCTGTTTATTGTGGAGTTAGTCGCATTCTGTCGACCAACCGAATTCGGTGTCTTTGTACAGCTGGGGTGCGGGCAAAAACGGTCATTTGCGTTTCCTGGAAATGTAAGGGGACCGCGGCGGATCGTTTTTGGTTCCAGTTTCACCCTTCGGCAGAGTCTGCCTTTACTTGCACACACACCGATTTCTGCCGGTCGGCTTGGAAAGGGGACAGGAACTCTAAAGGAGGTGCAGAGCTGAATCGGAAACTGTTACTAGGGTTAATATATATAAATATATTTAATTTTTAATAATCTATGAATTTAGAGCTAAGAAAAAGCCAACGGGAGAGTTCTCAAAGTATTAAACATAGGAATAACATACAAGAAAGTGACTGCATAAGTATGCCAAAATTTTAGTTTAATTGCTATACTGATATGGCAGGGTCAAATTCTAATTATCAAAGTCCATAGGTACAGAAGCTGGATTTTCGATTACATTTTTATTCTCGCTAATCACTTGGGACAAACAATAAAACTTTTATTTCTTTGTTTGTCTGCTTACAAAACTTTCTACGATCTTTACAGTGAATTAAGGGCTTTAAGAATTATTTTCCTACTAACTCTAAAGACACAAGGTAGAGATGTATTTAGATACCGAAAATAATTCAGAAATGAATATAATTTTTAGCTTTGATATCGAATTTACCAAAATATAGAAAATATCAGAACATTATTTTAATAGGAAATTTAAGGGGACAGGGAAAATTCGAATTACAGACGAATTTGAGTTAAAAAAAAGTTCTAGTTAGCCAAGCGTCACTGTAAATAAAATCCTTGGAATAATTTCCAGGAATAGAAAAATGCATTGAAAATATTCGAGATCTGGATAGTATCGATGGCATTTTTGTTTTATGACATTAAGAACTTTAAATGAACATTTTCATTGTGTCCGTAACTTGTGTTGAATCTGTGCAGCCTGGCTTTTTTCCAACGCTAGATCCAATAACGGTCTGGCCTGTAAAGTGCCAACAGACACATTCGATTTTATTATTAGTAGATATATATATTGCGTCTTTTTCTCCATCATTCCTTTCTTTTATTCTTTACAATTTGAATTGTTAATCATCATAGCAACATCATTTCAGCAACTTTTTTTTTCTTAGTACTGTTCGCTAAAAAATGAAATCATATCATTCAGGATTAGTTTGAAAATGAATATTCCTACAAACTATATATAAATTTAAAGTTTCATATTAAAAGGGAGCAGTCAGAAATAGAATACAGAATATATGCAATGTAAATAAAAGAATATAAACTTAATAAAACTAATAAGAAAATTTTTGTCATGTAAAACATGATTTAAACAGTGTATAATTTTACATTTTGCTCTATACAGTACATGTTAGTGCAGTTTCAGATATTGCATTAAATTTTAAAAGCAATTCAAAAATTTTATTCAATCAGGCAACAGAATTATAAAATTATTTTTACTTTCTCGTATACGAAGTATACAAAGAGAAAGTAGTGTAATCGTCAAAAAATTCGAACTCGAGATTTTGACGAATCTCCACGTTTTAGACCTCCCTGAGTCCGAAAAACACAATTTTGTAATCATGTCTGTCTGTGAACACGATAACTCAAAAACTATTAGAGCTACGGGGATGAAATTTGGTATGTGGTCTTTAAATATAATTTGTAGGTTTCTATCAAATTTTGGACAAAATCCGTGAACGGGAAGTCTGTCTGTCTGTATGTTTGCGGTCATGTGAACACTATAACTCAAAAACTTTAATAGCTAGATGGATAAAATTTGGTATACAGTTTTATCGTCATGAATGTAGGTCCGTATAAAATTTTGGGCCAAATCCATCAAAAAGAGGCGTTCAAATTGCGTATTAAATTTCTTTAATCGTCAAAAAAATTCGAACTCGAGATTTTGACGAATCACCACTTAGAAAGTATACGAGAAAGTTTAGAGGCGACCACTTCCGCTGGTTTATAAGGTGAACATTTTGGCCTCTTTCAGGTGAGGGAAAAAGTGCAGGATATAACATTTGGAGAAGACGGCATTATACGCTCTTAATTAGCAGGGCCTGCCTTAGGAGTTGCGGGGCCCAATTGGAAACAATTTTGGATTACCCCGATATATTTAAGTTTTAGGAAATAATACATAATAAATAAATAAACAATATGAAATTTTGATGAATAAATTAATAATATTTATTGTTAAAAGTTTAATAATTTTAATAAACTTACTTAATACTTTACTTATCCGTATTAGGAATGCTTATATATTTTTAGTAGAGAAGAAAATTAAAAAGTTCCTAAACTTTTTTTCAAGTGATGGATTATTGTTCACGTCAACGATTTAAGACCGTGACAGTTCATAAAATTCTTGACACAATTTACGTTCTGAATAATGTCATTTTTACAATGTAACAACTATACATATTTACAGAGGCTAATATAAAGAATCTCAAGAATGAACAAGTTTCATTGCTAAATGTATGTGCACAGTTCATAAAACTTTATTCCTAATCTAGTTTCTTGCTGAATTAAAAAATCGCTAATAGAAGAAAACTTTTACAGTAACGTTGGTGCGGGAATATTAATTCATTCAGATTAAGTACAACATAGAACCAGAGGGAGTGTTCTCCCCTAAACTTTCTCGTATACTTCCCCCAAAAGGTGCCGTTTCTCCATCCCCCGCGTGGCTAAAAAATTTCGAACCTACTGTTACCCAGAATCCAATGACTATCAGAAGGTTTTCCATTATAGTGATTGAAAAATATCTAGGTAAAGAATCAAATTCAAAGAGATAGATGCGTACAGATTTTCCGCTCTTACCGGTTCAAAGACAAACTGACGTAATTCGCTACTCCGTAATGAAATTCCGTACTGTTCCTTGCGCGTGCACATATGATTGCTTCCAGTACGCATGCGCGTGGAGATTACGGATTCTTTTCAAAAGTAAATTATACAGACCAACAGACAGTCAACCCTTTGACCGATTTGGCCCAAAATTTTATACGGACCTACATTCCGTGTACCACATTTTATCCATCTAGCTATTCAAGTTTGTGAGTTATCGCGTTCACATTAAAACGGACACGCAGACAGACAGATTTCCCGTGGACGGATTTTGTCCAAAATTTGATAGAAGCCTACAAATTATGTGTAAAAATACATACCAAATTCCATCCCCATAGCTCTAATAGTTTTCGAGTTATCGTGTTCACAGACAGATGTAATTCCAAAATTGTTTTTTTCGGACTCAGGGAGGTCTAAAACGTTGAGATTCGTCAAAATCTCGAGTTCGAATTTTTTGACGATTACAATACTTTCTCTTTGTATACTTCGTATACGAGAAAGTAAAAAGTTGAAATGTTCAACTTTTCAGAGTTATACAATTGGCTGTAATAAATGGTAGTTATCGCATAATTAAAACATATGTTCACTTCTAATAACTTTAAAGAAACTCCCTCAAACTGAATTAATAATATTTGTTCCTCTTCTGTATAACAAATAGAACCCAAATGGTTTTTATATAAAATTACTAAAATTTTTATAGAAAACAAATATTTTTTATTAATATATATTATGATTAATGTTAATGTACAAAATTAAATTGATTAAAACATTTAAATGTCTCTCGAGATTTTTAATATATGTATTTTGATTAATTTAATTCCGGGAGAATTTAAATAATTATAAATTCCTCTCTTACTATGAAAACAAATTTAGAATGATTTATAAATGTTTTCTTAGATTTAAAAATATAAAAAGAATACAGTCAAACCCCGTTAACACGAAATCGGCGTGACCACCAGGATTTTTCGTGTTAACCATTAAAATAACAGCTCCATCTAGACTGCAATTACCAAGCTATGAAATAAAAGATAAATTATTACAGTTTTTAGAAATTTGAAAATAATAAAAGTTTTAAGTTTAGAAAAGAAATAAACAGATTGTATGTAAGATATAAAATAATAAATTTATTTAGCTGTTACTCAAGATTTAAAAAGTTAGTTATTGACTTTTGTTTCAACTTTTTAAGATGACATTTTTGATTTATTTTTACACGATTCTGAAAGCAACTAGCAATCAACATGCAAAGCAGAAAAAGTGGCAGCAGGAAAAGTGTAAGAGTTCCCAGAATTCTGTCCCTTCCCGTTCTCAGCATTCCTGAACTAAGAAACAAAAAGGTGAGAAGTGTAGGAATATGATTCCTGAGAGAGAGAAACTCTTGCTTCATCCACCATGAACAATTTTCCATCCACAACAATGAATGCAAAGCTGCAGAAAGACAGGCAGTGCCAGGGGGCAAAGTAATGGTATGCGGACCCCACAATAAAGGACTTCCTCAATAAAATCTTTCCCTGCCCTCATCACCAGCCCGCCTGTCTCTCCTGCCCCTTGCTTCGGGGGGGGGGGGGCATGGATGAATGGGAAATCAAAGAAGTCTCTTGACTTTCAAAGAATATTTTCTTTTCGTCTCAAGTGATATTTCGTGTTAAAGGAATGAATTAATACTACTCCCCAGATTTGATCGATAGAGCCCAATATTAACTTCGTGTTAAGCTAAATTTCGTTATTAGCGATTTGTATATAGCGACCCAGTCCTCTATTCAAAACGATGGCAGTCCCTTGATGTAGGGCCGAAGGCTGATAATCAGTGCCATGCATGTTTCTCCCCATGTAAAGGCGGTATGCTTATAAATAACTCAATACTTATTCTTTGCTATTACAATTTACTCTGGCGCTGGCCCCCTTAGACGCGAGGCCTTATTTGGAGCAATCGGCTAAAGGCCGGCATTGTTAATTATTTAGCTTCTGTCTCAGAAAAGAGCTTCACACTTAAAAATTAGTAAAATCATTGATTCTATTAAAAACAGTGTCAAGTTAGAATGTTGTAACATATCGAGCACCACCATACAAAAATGTGTTTTTGTTGCATCGCTATTATTATTTTCTTTTAACAATTATAAAAGTGCCATGATGAAATATAAAAGATTTTTATTACATAATATTATATTTTTACCAATTAAGAAAAAGTACACCATTTTGCAAACCACATGTTGATTCTTCCATAAAATGAATATAAGGGCAGAAAAAAATTATTATTTATCCTAGAATATTTGTTCCAAGAAATTATTAGTTTTAACCATTTACAAGAAATGTCTCGAAATCAATTCTATAGTATCTCAAAGTTAAACAGCTAATTAGTGACTAGTAGAAATCCATATCAATTGCTGAGAATTATTAAATTACAAAAATCATTCTTCATTTGAACTATATGAGAGGTTACATTTTATACAATATTTTTATTGACCTATTTACAAGAATCACTTTAGTAAACAATAAAAACAGAGGCCAAGAAAATCTTAAGTTGATTTCCATTCAGAATTTGTATCACATAAGTATTCTACACAAATCATAACTATTGTGATGCTAATTTTGAATATAAATATATAGTTGTGACAGTTTTCTTTTATGTTATGTAATTTTTATTAATAACTATTTAACAAGTTAACTTTATATTATATGGGACAAAAAAAAAGTTGCAAAAAATTATTTTCAATGCAATTGACATTCTTAATAAGATCAGTAAAAAGAAATTCTACAACAAAAAATGATAAAAGAAATATAATAGTCATTTTATTCCGCATCAGACTAAACAGAACTTTTAAAGAAATTCTCATAACACTTAGGAAAAGGCTAAGGACTGAACATTTGAATGCACTGGTAACTACTTAAAAAAAAAAAATGTGCATTTTTAAAATTAACTTTAATAACAATTTTGGCCATGCACTAATTGAAAATCTTTAACATTTTTGTAGATAATAAAACACAAACTAATGTAATTGCATTCTACTGATCAGTTTAGATTTCATAGATTAATTACTATAGCAGCAAAAATTAACAGATTATACAGAATATTTAGAAAAAACCAACACAGCAATTTTTTTTATGTTTTCGGTTTGTTCCATTTCTATTTCTGCTTTAATGCTCTTTAAAATTTAAAAAAATTAAATTTCAACAACTCTATATTTTTTGCAACATTTTTTTATACATACATATTACACATCAAAGAATTAAGAATGAGAATATCTGAATTCAGAAGTCAACAACTGGATCATTATGAAGCCAAAATAAAAATACATAAATCTAGGCCAAAATTTGGACAAAAATCATTGAAGAAAAGTGATAAAAGCAAATTCTTTAAAACATTTACAAACTATATAAATCTTTAAAATAGCTACAATTCTAATGAATTTGATGCCTCTGTCTTTAAATTACTATAGGGCAACAAATAAGTCATGTAGCTAATGAAGGTTTCATGCTTTTTTTTAAGGATAAGAATGTAAGAAGCATTTGTTGCATTTCTGAACTTGTTGTTTAAATTTAATGGTTCTATTACACTGAAAATATCAAAGCCTGTATGAAAAGAATGAAAAAATTGCAAATGATAAAAATAAAGCTTTGAAAGTATGAGGAGAAAAAAATTCTCATTTTAAAAAGAGTAACTGAAAAAGGCAAACTTGCATCTCGAGCTTGTGCCTGCAATGTAATAAAAACAAGATGTATGTATTCTAATCAGTCAAATGCTTGTACAATCTCATCAAAACGGTTAACAAGACAAGATTGGGGTTTCTTCTTTGTAGATAGATTAGTTTGAAAACACATTTGGTTATAATAAAATAACCAAGTTGTACTCATAGAGGGTTTTTTTTTTTTTTAGTACGAAATAAAAGATAGCATATGAAAAAAGTGTTTGGCAAAATATTTTTATTTCGCCTTCGTATTTTGAGTTAAAGTTTGAATGAATATAGGCAGACAAAAAAAAAATAAAAATGCACTAATTTCTTTTCTTTTTTTTTTGTACTATAATCAATCGAAATGAAAGGAAAAAAATATTGTGGGAAAAGCATGTGTTTGTCTACGCATTCTCTGCAAACATTGGTTAAATGTTTAAATATTTTAGATGTGATAGTTAATATGAAAACTGATATGTAAGGTTGTATGCTCATAGATAGCAGTTATGATGATATGCTGCACAATTAAGGATAACTGGTAAAGATTTATGCACATGGCCGATAACTATATAAAACGTGGAAA
>BGPR01000349.1:595052-652064 GCA_013235015.1 Araneus ventricosus
GTTATGAAAACATTTCAATATGCAGTAGCTCTCTTAAAATCCAATACAAAATTATATTGTTGAATAATTATAAAATACACAGCAGTATATAAGTATTTCAGCTACACATTCTCGTATAATCCTATTTAGCCACTCTGTATCACTAATCTCGACCTCTTTATTATGTATTTAATTTGCAGTGTTGCACAGTTTTGTCTTATGTTCTATATTGATTTTTATTTTAAAAGAAGCAAATCTTTTTTTGGTCAGATAAGTTTAAAATATCCATATTTTTTACAATGATGGACTCTTATGTTTAATTATGTTTTATATAATGGAAAAGAGTATTATATTTTTCAAAAGAATTTTTTTTATGAAAATACAAGGTGCATTCCTCCTTTGATAACACTTTTATGCTTCAAAACACTTCTTGCTTAGAACACTTTTGATCTGCATGGAGACAGTATTCATTAACTCTGGGAGACATCCAGAAAATTTTCTTTGTATGAAAGGGTTTGTTTGAAAGGGTTTATCGGGATAAATGTAATACATTTGACCAATCTGAAGAAGAATTTATCAATTACTTTAGATTTTTTAAAAAGTAGATAAATCTTTTATCGAATTTAAATAATTTAATCCAGTGGCGAATCCGGGGGGGGGACTATCGGGCTACAGCCCCCCCCCAGAGCCAAGCCAGAATTCTTGATATTATTTAACATCATTAAAACTGTTTTTTCTTAATTTCCCTCTTTTAAAAAAATAATAAAAGCGTTTCAACATTGCCTTCTGACTTGGCAGGCTCGAAAATTTTCCTGTATCTCTTTACTTATAAGCAGTAAGCTGGTATGAAGTACAATATACATAAAATAGAAAACACAGTTTACTGATGTGCACATATTAATAATACTTCTTTACATAAAGGACTTTTATTTGTCTTTTAACTTAAAATTTTTAACATATAACGTAAATGGTGTCTGTTATAAAATAACTAGGTAAAAACACCTATCTTACCTTATTCAACACCGTATTCATTGTATTAATTTAAAGAAAGGGATATTGATAACAGAAATGATGGATAGAATTATTGTCTAATTTATTAAGTGGGAAATTCTCACACCGAAAGTTTGCATTTATATATGAGCATTGCATTATAAATTAAAATTACATTTATAATGTTTACACTCATGCAGTATTTGCAAGTTCTTGAATTGATAAGCTGAAACATTTGGCATCAGAACACAGAAAAATAAGTTGGTGTTTGCATGGATTTCCTTATCCTTTAATTTTGTAAACTGTGTGTTGTTCTGTTTTGTTATGTATATTTAGGGGAGGAATATTAACACGCATCTGTAATTTGTCTTCAGTGTTTTATTTGAATGGGAATGCCTTGGCCTTTTATTTGATTTTACTTTTTGATCACCAATTGTTTAAATAAGTATATAATATTTGTATACCGTCTCGCAACAACTATGTACACGAAATCAAATTATACTTTAATAAAATAATTGGAAAAATAAATAAATGGTTTGTAATATTAATTTATAAGATTTATTCATATTAAAATAATTGGCATGGAAAAAAAGTTTATTACTTTTCCTCTCTCTAGAAAACTGGTAAAATTACATCAATATATTGAAAAAAAAGACTGCAATTTATGTTCTGTAAATGCATAATATTATTATAAATGTATATTTTGTAAAAGGTAAATGGTTTAACCTCCCCTTAACAATGGACTTATGAAAGCAAGAAAGATGCATTAAGAGCAGAAGTTAAATCTTCCCACCTCTTATCCTTGGTGTCTTTTGAAAAGATGCCATCAACTTTCCCACTTAAAATTTGAGGATATTTTTCAAAATAATCCAACATAATTTCGAATTCGGAAGCAAATGTACGCTTCGTCATAGTTCCTTTGGCGATTCAAAACTCGAACTGAAAATGAAACCATGAAAACAAAAATATCGCATGACGATCGCTTGATTTACTGCGCGCGCAGCAGAAATACGTCACTTCCTAGCGTAAAGCGAGATGTTCGAAACTACCGAGGTAGGAGAATCAGATGCATATTTACGGATCCTACTATGGTTTGGATTGAGGTCGCTTATTGGCTCTCAGCATCACGTGACTTCGCTTGCTTCTGAATGATGTCATAGGAGCGCGCTTAGTTTGGATTTCTATTCTTACTTTCTCGTATACGAAGTATACAAAAAAAAGTATTGTAATCGTCAAAAAATTCGAATTCGAGATTTTGACGGATCTCCACGTTTTAGACCTCCCTGAGTCCGAAAAACACAATTTTGGAATTATGTCTGTGTGTCTGTCTGTGAACACGATAATTCGAAAACTATTAGAGCTACGGGGATGAAATTTGGTATGTGGTCTTTAAACATAATTTGTAGGTTTCTATCAAATTTTGGACAAAATCCATCAACGGGAAGTCTGTCTGTATGTCCGCGGTCATGCGAACACTATAATTCAAAAACTTGAATAGCTATATGGATAAAATTTGGTACACAGTTTTATCTTCATGAATGTAGGTCCGTATAAAATTTTGGGCCAAATCCGTCAATGGGCTGACTGTTTTTCGGTCTGTATAATCGCATACTTTTTTCCTTTTGAAACAACTCCATGCGCATGCGTACTGGTAGCAATGCCTGTGCACGAGGCAGTATTACGCCACTTTGTCCTTGAGACGGTAAGAGTGGAAATCGGTTCGCGTTTAATCGCACGCATCTCTTTGAATTTGATTCTTTACGTAAATATTTTAGAATCACTTTAATCTACAATGAAAAACCTTCTGATAGTCATTGGATTCTGGATTAGAGTAGGTTCGAATTTTTTTATCCACTTGGGGGGGGAGGGAAACAGCACCTTTTTGGGAAAGTATACGAGAAAGTTTAGGGGAGACCATTCCCGCTGGTTGTATTAGCTATTGTATCATGGGGAGACCAAAATTATGTTTATCTTGAATTCATCATTCCCTTTAGAAATATCCAAATAATCGTAATTAAAAGATAATTCCCAGATAGCAATTTTAGTTTGCAGCAAACTTGCAGCAAGGTTGACACGACAAGAGTGCAAGCTTGCAGAAGCGATGAAATCACCACGCGACGAACTTGCAGCAAGCTTGCCACGTCAAACTCATTACAAACATAGCAAAAACAGAATACGAAATAACCTCGGATTAGAACTCGCGACCTACCGCTTGCTGACCTGATACGCTAACCACTCGACCAGATAGACTACGAGAGGAGAAGATAGATTGTGCTAATAGATCGCGCATACGATTTATTTTTAACTCTCTTCTAGATTTCATTAATTTTTTTAAATTTTGTGTTGAGAACATGATTTGAAATCAAAGAAAGAGCGATTTTCGCTAATAACTACGTTCTGCTAGTAGAATAAATTATGAAATTAGATTTCAAAAGTAACTACTTTTAAAATGGGACAAAATGTAAGTTATTATTTTTCAACAAACATTGACTGTTTTTTAAGTTTAATTTTGTTTATAAACGTTAAAATTTCAACATTAAGTAAAAGGCGATATAGTTTTCTTTAAAGTGAGAGTTCTATATTTAGTAAAAAGATCGAAAATGTTTCAAATTTTTTTATAAAAAAGTTAGTTTTTTCATAAATTATCATTGATTTATTGAATTAATAAAAAGAAGGACGGTCTAGGAGATGCTATTACAAATCGGATGTTTTTTTTAAAACAGAGACAAAGATAATTATCTCTTTTGTGCTATCATTTTTGCATCAAGCTTGTTTCGCAAACTTACAGCAAGCTTGCATTTCAAGAAGGGGTGGCGTTAGTTGTCACGGCGAACTTGTGGCAAACTCGTTTTGCAAGCGAGGGTGGCGATTCTGCATTAATAGTTTGCCACAAGGTCGCTTCAAGCTTTACGCGTCAAATTTTCCATGACAAGGTAATATCAAGCCAAAATCAAACTTGCTGCAAACGTACGTCTGGGTTTTGGTTTTTCAATGATACATTAGCTAAGATAAAAATCGAAATCCAAACTAAGCGCGCTGCTATGACATCATTCAGAAGCAAGCGAAGTCATGTGACGCTGAGAGCCAATGAAAAGCGACCTCAATCCAAACTATAGTAGGATCCGTAAATATGCAAATCAGACCCCTTCTTTCGGTCGAGAAAAAGCCATTAACGTCCCACGGTCGAAAGGCGAAACGCTCCCAACCCAACCGGGGTACGAGAATAGCGCTTTTCTTTATCACCAGCGGGTGATAATGAAATATACTATTTTATATTTACTTGTTGGCAACCGAATTCCAACAAGATTGAACCAGCAGTTGACTTCCGATGCTTTGCTATTTAACTTCTCAAAAACTCTTATTTTTGTTCTATTTTTTAGCCAGAAAATGTTATAAAAGAAGCAAATTTTTGTTTTTAAATCTTTAATGCTGGACACTAATACAAATTGAAGATGTTTTTTTAGAATCGCCCTTTTTATGAATGTGCTTAGTTATTTTAACAAAATAAATGTTCTACAACCTCTTTCAAGATCATTCTTTTTACGCTTTTCTTTTGCCTTATATGAATTATTTTTTACTTTTCATCATGTCTTATGAACATAATTTAAATTTGCAAAAAGCGGTATGTTCGTTCCTTGACAGGAGTGGCGTTAAAGTCCGCCCGACGGGGGCAAGTTCTCCGCGATAGGGGCTGCACAACCTGCTGTACAAGAAGAGGGGCGTATTGATATAACCCTCGCAAATTTTTATAAAAGTTGAATATCCTGAATACTCATATAAGTTAAATACATAATTTAAATTACAGTTCGACGATTACTACTCGAAGATTCGAGTTTAAAAAATATCAGTTTGTGCAAAAATCCTCATCATTTAGCTTCTCTTAGAGTGTACCGAAATTCAACTCGTTACAATGCTAATATCTTCCTGAATGCCAATGTATTGAACTGGAATTGTTATATCAATTGCCATATATCTGGCTATGAAGTTATGAAAAAAAATTACTCTACATTTCGCACATGAGCAGTAAAAAAATTATTTACTACAAATTCTCATATTTCCCGTAATATTCAAATTTTAATACAATGCTTCTTTTACATATTGTCAAGTATTCTGCAAGTTTCGTACAATTTGGTTGGAAACTCTCCATGTTATAAACAAAAAACATGCGGAAAAATTTGGGATATTTTAAGAAAACCTTACAAAGATATAAATATTAATATAGGGAATTTTTAATTGTGGTAGCGTTAAAAATACAAAAAATAATAACAGACAACAATAAGAAGTAAGAATACGGTGGATGACTTCATCAGAGGTCATTCATCCATGCAGATAAAAGCTAGAATAGGTTTTCTGTAGAGGAAAAAGACTGTAAAGTCTGAATTTAATATCCTCTAAGGCCTGTACCTATTCCGAAATATATTGGAAAGAAAAACATTTATCCACAAAGAAGGAATTAAAAGCAGTTTTTTAAACAAAGTATGAAAAAAAGGGCTTAAAATCTTACCTCTTATAAAAGTTGTGGAGTGGAACAAAAGAAAGGACGCCGTTACAAAGTAAACATAGTAAATAGGTGCGAGGACCTATCTTCATCTAGTGAGGGATACACTAACCAAAATCTTGATAATTTTTTGTAGATTTTTCAGAAAAAAATTTTAAGGTTTTTTTATTTTATTTTTAAAATTTTTTTGTTTTTATGCATTTTTATAATTTTTATTTTCATTTTTTTGTTTTATTATTCAGAGAAATTTGCAGGTGAGCCCTTAAAAATTTTAGTTATAATGAGCCCTTAAAAATGTTTTTAATATTTTTAATTTTTTTAAAATTTTGTTTTTTATGCATTTTTATAATTTTTATTTTCATTTTTTGTATTTTCATTTTTTTTGTTTTATTATTTTAAAAAATTCAGAGAAATCTGCTGAATTTTTTAAAATAATAAAACAGAATAAATAAATTTAAATTAAAAAATGAAAATAAAAATTATAAAAATGCATAAAAACAATAAAAAAAAATTTAAAATATTAAGAACATAATAAAAGCCTTAAAAAATTTTTATGAAAAATCTACAGAAAATTATCAAGTTTTTGGTTAGTGTATCTCTCACTAGATGGATTATAAGTTATCATCTCCAACCTAAAATTTTTTACATGCAAAATGAAGCTTTAAAAGAAGAGATGGATGCTACTTTTTTACTCTTTCCGAGGAGAGTTATTCTTATTTAGTTATTCAAAGATGCTGTGAAAGCCATGGTTTGTCGATATCCTGTCGCGATAGGTAATGAATTGCCCAAGTCTGTCTTCAAATGGAAAAATTGTTTCAAATACGCATCCAAGGCAAAAACGCAGTTCTTCGAATATTGTAAAGGTGAGATGTTTAATGCTAAAAGAAAAGTCAAAATTTTGTTGTAAAATCATTAAAATGCTCAGTATCAACTGTAAAAAAATTATTAACACTAATATGAATCTTAAAAAGGCAAAGAAAAAAATACAATGATCGTTGCCTTTCTTCCATATCCCATAACGCTGAGAACAGAATTCTTTCTGAAAAGCATTTATCAGGAGAAAAATGGAAAATATATTGTAAAAACAGATGAAGCTTGGGTCTATTTAAATGACTGCAAGAATAAAAAAATAATTTATTATCATAAAAGAGGAGAAAAAATTCTTAAAACAGGTTTAAAGGATCTAAAGAAAGTTTTTCTGAGGGATTCACGATTGCTACTGGTTTTCATATAATGGCAAAACAAAATTAAAGAGTGGAGAAAAATGTTAAGATCCATGAAATGAATGATAAGAAAAATGTTAAGAACTCCAAATACTATCAGGAAAATATTTTATACCCAATCTTCAAATATGCAATATCTTCTCTTAACCCAGAATGTCATTAATCAATAGAACTTCATTAAGACAAAGCAAGCAGCCACACATCACAATCCACTGTTAATTTCCTGGAAAAAATAGAACAAGAAATGCAAGGGTGGCAGGGGGGCAATTGCCCTCCCATCGTCGAGAAGTGAAGACTTTCGTCAGCAAAAATCTTTAACGTTTCGGGAGATGTGGAGAGCTGTGTATCGAGGAATCTAATAATTTAAATCTCATCTTTAAATTTATTATACAGTAAACGGTCGAGACAAGCTATTTGTGTCCGAATTTGAAGTCAACAGAATGATCAACATCTGTTTCACTTGTCATCCATTCGGTCTGTAGTTTGCACCACATTTCGCAGAATGACCGACAAGTGAATCAGTTGTCGCATTTTGCCGACTGTTTTCAGTTGGCCACTCTGGCTTCCTTCCACGTGTCGGGGAATTCCCCCCTTTTAAAACAATAATCAAAAATTGTTAAAAACCATTTCGTATCAGTAAAATAAATTTCTTTAATAAAGCCAAGTGTAAGACCATCAGGTCCATAGGCGCTTTGTTCGCATCCATATCCTGAAAAACTCTTTCGATTTTAAGCTCTCTAATTGGATAAAAGTCCAAGTATAATTCCATTTCATGCTCTCTAATTAAAGCACTCCTTTGAACCTTTGGAAAATGATATTCTAAAATTACAATTAAACTTTCTTTAAAACTTTGGGTTAGCTCACCTGTTTCTTTCTTGATCTGCTTCATATCTCCTGAAATGGCAAATTTTTCTCTAACCAGCCTGCAAAAGAATCGAATGTGTTGTTTTTGACGACTGACTTTAGAAAGTCTGAAAAGTTCTTGCTTGACAATTTTTTGTGTATAAATATACAGTTCATTTTTATAAATTATCTTCCTCTGTATTTTTTCACTTGAATCGTAAGTTCTCTGGTAACGTCGCCTTAATGCTCTGATTTTACTTCAGGTGACTTCTTAGATCCCTATTCCACCATGGCTCATTACCCCTGATATCTTTATTCTTCTTTCTTGTCATATTGCAAATTTTAGCGAGACCTTCCTGCACCATTTTAATTGACTATTCTATATCTACATTTTGTTTTAAATTCTTTTCTATAAACTTGGTCATCTTTATTTTAAATTCGAAATAATTAATTTCTAATAAAGACAATTTTTAGCTTTCCTTATCTCTGATTTATTTCCTGTGACCGTGAAATCCATGAACTGATTATCATTCATGGTGATTCTGTCATCGATTTTCAAAATTTCTGATCATCATTAAGTCTATCCAACTCGTCCTTTGGGGTCCATTAAAGGTGGGAAGAGAATCACTACTATTTACAACTTGAATATCAAAATTATTTATTAATTCCAGAACATGCTCTCCTCTAGTATCTGTTCCCCTCGGGGCCCTAAACACTCGATTTAGTGTTGAAGTCCCCAAAAATTAAACTTTTTATCTCCAATCTCCAGAAACAAACTTTTCAGATCATTTCACCAAGTCAATCAGTATTTGCACTTGGGATACAATAAATGGAAATTACTATTATTTTTTCATTTCTAATGATTAAATCCAATGCCACAAGTAGTAATATCAATTCGTATAGGAAAGACTCTAAAACCTGGATTTGCTATTAAAACCCCAGAAATTGGTCTACTAACATGAAAATATTTCCTAACTACATGAGGGAATTCTGTAACCCTGGTTAATTGACACAACATCATAATGATATCTAATGTCCTGCGACAACTGGACGTTGGCACGACGAGTGTGATTCAAATTTATATGGACACCACGAAAAAAGAATGTTTTTAAGCTTATGAACCATAATTTGTCCTTGAGTATTGTAGTTTCATTTCTCTTTCTCTAAGTCTACAATTCTTATCTCTTGCCGAATGCTTAGTATCATATATCGTAAGAAATTTTAAATTATGTTTAGTGCAATTTATACAAGATGGCGCCTCACTTGCACAATCTCTATCTTTGTTACCCTTGTTCCGCACAGCAGGCAAACACCACCTCCTTCCTTGTATTCCTGGTTTTTGCAATTTTGAGCAATGTGTCCGAATCTTGAACATTTGAAACACTGCATAATACGCACATTTTCTTTAAAGCTGAGTCTATTCCAATTCAAATTAATTTTTGGTTTCTTTATTATGTTATTAAAAGAAGTCGGGTCCCTTAAAATAACCCAATTTTTCCCAAACTTTTCCTTGAAAACAGCTCGGACCTCCATAGTAGCATTCTCTAGTTCTTTTTGCAATTTTAGACTCTCAAGTAGCTCTTCTTTAGTAAGTTCCTTTTCCACTTTGAATATGACAATGCTTGGGTTTTCTGATGTCAAAATTTTTCTCTATCTCATCAACTTTCTTAAACTCCTCTATCAATTTATCGATGTCTTCAGAAGTAGGGAACTGATTAAGAGAAAATGAAGGAAAAAAAGAACAAAAAATTCATACACTAAAAAATAACACCGGAAATCAGATCGAAATTAATCATTCCGTTCTCAATTTGAAGAGAAAAATGAATTTAGGCCTCTACCAGGGATGCGCATTAAAGAGTTCATTTGTGTCTTTCAAGTGCTCCAACAGAAAAAAAAAATACTGTTATTTAAATTGCGATCATTTCCTCAACAACTACCCACGAAACAATTAGGGATATATTTTTTCAAAATAAAAAAAAAAAAAATTGACCTACAAGACGACACAAATTTATCTTTTAAAAAAAAGAAAATAGAGAGACAGAAAGAAATTTTCAAATAAAATACTTTTTTCTTTGGATAGTTCTTAAAATTCGCTTATCAGAAATGAAAATTCTATCAAATTTCAATTTTTTTTTCCCTCCACCATAAATTTCTCTATTATCAAATATGAAGTCAAATGTTTATAGTCCAACTCTGCCGAATCAGCGTAGCAACGGAAAAAAAAATAAGCATACTTCTGGCAATCATTTTCTTGTATGATATTCCTAGGTTTATTCCTTGCACAAGAATTTTATTACACTTTTTCTGCACTACTGTGCTGCATAATTTTTGAAAGGAGATGTTTGGAGAAATTTGAAATTGCTAGACTAGAGCAAGTGCCATCTTTGTATAGAATTAGTTGCTCTCAATCAAAATTTTAATATGATTTTGAAAAGATTATTTTTTAATTAACTTTCCTTGACATGTAAAAACGTTTCCAATAAGAACTTCAATTTAAAATTAGGTTGAATAAAATAACAATAAAAGAAATAAGATTAAATAATGAAGTGTATCTCCCACATTTTGCTACATTTACAGTAAATCTATATAAATAAAACATTTTCACAAATAAAGTAACAATTCCTCTTAATTGTAATTTTATTCATTTGTGCATTGTCGTAAAAATTAACTTTGAATGTGCTGTTATCGTGATTTTGTCATTATTATTGTCTCTCTACATTATTATCAAGTAAAATCGTGAAATTCTTTCGGATATGAGGATAATATTTTCTGGACGGAAAAAAAAAAAAACATTACCATTAAACAGTTAATGCAAATTTTTCTTTTGGAATTCTGCTTTCACCTTTCTTATATTTAGTTATCTTGTTTCTAATATAATTTGAAATTTTGATTTTCATTATTAAAATATTAAGATAAAAAGAAACGTTTTGCGGATATATTTCAAAATTGAGTTTTAAATTAATTACTCCAAATTTATCATTTGAATTTAATTAAAATGTGTAGGTATGGCTTTCATTCCAATAATATTCTGAATTATATCTTCTTTCTTTTAATAATAGTTATAATTCTTAAAATTTAGCAAAATTAATTAATTAAATTTTAATTAAAATAAAATAAAAAAACAATAACATATTTTGCATTAAATAGAAAGGCGCATATGCAGCCAAATCTAACGAAATACAAAAACAAATAATAGAAATTTAAATTAAAAGAAAATAAATTGAAAGAAAAACAATGATAAAATGAAAAATTCATTTTATCATTGTTTTTCTTTTAATTTATTTTCTTTTAATTTAAATTTCTATTATTCTTTCTTTTAAAATATTTCTACCAAATACGTTTATGTGTGCTGAGATAAAGGAGGAAACACAATCACTAAAGAATTGAACTAAAGGAAGCTTCACACTTGATTGGAGCTTTCACATTATGCTGGATATTTAAAATCATCAGACGTTTCTTCACAATGAAGTAATCAATATTATAATCACAATACATGTCAACAATAGTTGTCACTTAAAAACAAAGTATTTGCACCAGACACCTTTCGATTTAATTTTTTAATTCTTTTCTTTTTCCACTAGAAATATTCTGTCTAAAAGCACAGTAAGTTTCTCCCATAATGATTAGTTTTTTAATAGTGCCTACCTCAATAATTAAGGCACTAAAAATAATAACAGAAAGTTGCATGTTAATTCGTAAAATGTATTTTTAACTGAACTGTATTACTGAAAGTGTACTAAAATTTTTCGTGAGCTATGGAAATATTATACATAATGACACCTATATATATACATATACACCCTCTGTGCACTGAATACATTGAGATGAAATGCACATATAAATGTATAACCAAATAGTGATAGAATAATTAGGATACTTAACTATGATTCAAGAACAAATTTATTCTAGATCTTTGGTGTTTGAACCCTTTCAAAAAAATTTTTTTTTTATCATTTCCAGCGAAGAGAAATAATTAATCAAATGAATCGGTAAAGTCGATGGTAGAATCTCATTCAGAAATTTTTTCAGAAAAATATCAAGCTGCTTCTACAAATGCTCCTAAATTCAGTGACAACTGCTTGAATTTTCTAGATATTTAAAAAGTAGAATTTAAATTACGGAATGTTCTACCCTCAACTTTCAAAATTATTCGTCTCATTCTAACATCACCTTTATCTTCAGAACCTTGTGGAAGATAACTTAATGTATTGAAGATGGTTTTCCACCGTTGTCAAATGAACATGAGTGAAGAACATTTGGATTAATTGATGTTTTTCTTTTGTTTAAATGACATAGTGAGATATGATTGACGTTTGCGATGTGGTAAACAAGGGGTCTCAATTACCATGTCTAATATTTTTGACCTAAAAACTACTTTTGTATAGAAAATTATAATACCCAAAATTCTTTTATCATCTAAAATGTTTTTAAATTAAAATGAGAATATCAATTGAACACTATGATATTTAAAAACTGCCCATAGCTAATTTTCTCCATAAATTATTAATATTTTTTAGATAAGTTTTTGAAATATGTTTTATAAATCTTGCAGTATAAGAAAGGTTTTAATGGATGTTTTGGAAAAATTAATTAGATAGTAAAATTTTCATTATAAAAAGTGTTCAAATAAACCAGATCAATAAGTGTTCCTATATAAATTATGAATCATCTGCTTTTAAAATTTTCTTTTGATCTTCTTCCAGAATTCTGATAATGTGTTCCAGCAATAGTTCTTTGCATGTATTCTTGTTCTTCACCAATAAAAAAAAATATTACAAATTGTGAATTTTATAAGCAATTTAATTTTTGAAAAATTATTAAAATGAGGCCAACAAATTGAATGGAAATGAAACTTGTGTCACAGAAAAGTTAATTTTTAAAACTTTAATATGGTGTAAAAATAGTTTTTGTGAGATAATATTTTCGAAAAATATCACAGAAAATGCAAAAATCTTGCTTAGTTTCTAATCAACTGAAATTTTAATTAACTTTAGGATTTTAAAAGTTGTCAGTGATCTTTCTCTTCTTATATAAAATATTTATAAAAATAAGCAACAATTTCAAAAAATAAAGGTAAATTAATTCAAAGTCTAATCATTGCCTAGTAACGGAGAAGCTATAAATTTGCGTTATTTCAAATTCATCTACATGTAATCAATTATTTATTAAATTTTGAAAAATTAATACAAATTGAATGAAAAATTTCACAGATATAAAATTGGTATCATTGAAAAGGTAACATTTTGAATTTTAAGATGGTATAAAAATATTTTTTGTGGAACAAATTGCTCCAAAGTTACTGCAGAAAAACGATTTTGGTTAATTTTTAATTAACTGACTGTTTAACTTTTTGACTTCAAAAAGTTGACAATAATTTTCCTCTTGACTTAAATAATAAATGTGCAAAATTTGGTTGAAATCGGTCCAGTGGTTTAGGAGGAGACCCACAATGACTTTTATTTATATTAAGATTTCAGTGATTTCTAATCCTATATAATATGATTATAATTGATTTTGGCATTTCTATGGGAAAACAAGCAATTCTAGATAGAATGATGTTTGTTATGCATTCGTGGTATTTTCAATGCTTCTTCTCCATTTATCAGAACATTAAATAATTTGTCTTTTCTTTCTTTCTCTAGAAAAGCCACAGAGGAAATGAGAGATCATTCCGTGTTTCCAGTTAAAGGATTTACAATACATTTAGTGTAAAATGTCCGTTTCTAGTTCTTTTATGAGAAATCACAACTGATTATCTTATTGAAAACCATTTAAGCCTGCCAGTGGCCTAGTGGGTTAAGGCCAAGGCATGGCTCAGGAATTGAAAAATTTAGAGGAAAAAGGTCATGGGTTCTATCCTGAATATGCTCTTGACCTGTATTCTTGAAAAATTGGTAGATCAATGTGTGCTTTAGTGGCAAACTGCTCACTGTAGTCAGGCTGTGGGGCTGAAAGTTTTCCTGGTTTATGCCCATATGTAACACAAATGTGGGCCAGTTCCCCCTGAAAGTACTCAAAGAAGGCAACCTTTCACCATATAAAGAAGATATATAGGACCTAGGTGCTCCAAAGCCATTTTAACCTACAGAAGCTGTCACATTTCCCATTAAGATGAATCCTTAAATAATTACACTAGGCCAAGTTAATTAGGATAAGCCAACCACAACATTTAACTGATAAACATTGAAGAATTAGGGAGGAAATAATCTGTACATTTCATTTATGATACATTTGAGTTTGCACAAAATTTACAGAATAAAACAGTATTTGTATTTTATATGTATATTTATTTTTATACAAAATTTACAAAAATACCAAACAGTTTTATCACAAGTCAATCAGAGAAGCACACTTCATTTGGTCTTGTCTCACATTAGAACTTTCATAACTGCATTATTCATTTTTTGATTCTGTTTCAGGTGAAGCTTTCTGATCTTTTCTATGATGTCTGTGCTTATGCTTGTGATGAGAGGAATGAGATTCATGTTTTGATGATTTATGTTTTCTTTCTTCTGACCTTGAACGTGATCTAAAAAATAAGATAAATGACAATCTTGTTGTGAGAATATATTTACCATTTTGCAAAAGCATAAAATAATACATATACATGCAGTTTTGGTCTGAGGAATAATAAAATTAGTATCCTTGATCTAAATCGCCATTTTTAAAAGTCAGTTGGGAAGAAATAGTTATATACAAAATCAGGAAACACACAAACCTGTGATGCTTATGACGATGCTTTGAATGCTCAGGACTGTGACTATGGGTTCTTTTACTTGGTTTAGTTTTGTCAAATTCACTTGAGACTAGTTTTTTAATGTGATGATCTTCCACTAATTCCTAAATGATAAAAAAAATATACATTAAACATACCCATGCCTTTAAATCTGCAGACATAATTTCAATCTTTTTTTTAAAAAAAATGTTGTTTCTTGAAAGTCCCTTTCTTTTCAACATCTCTTCTTATTAAAATTTCAATTTATTAACTCAAATACCATTAATTCAATTTTTTATATTTAAATAGAATTTCATGAACAAAACTTAATCAAATTTTTAATTTAAATTACCATTAAGAGTATTTTTAAATAAATGTGTATTTTCAGCAGTGTAAAATCACACAAATAACAAAAATATTGCTTTAAAAATACAAATTATCAGTAGAATCATGAGCCTTCAATTTATACAGCTCAAAGAATAAATTTTAGTTTCTGACCTACATAACTCACAAAATCGAGGACCATAAATTAAATATCACCAGACAGAATTTTAACTTAAACTGTATCTTTCAAAGCCCATTCTTTTATTTTTTATTATAGTCTCTGTATATTTTTTACACTTATTTACTTCTACTTACACAGAACAGTTTGTGTGCATCTGTCTGTTCAATGTAAATCAACCCTCAAACAAGTTTATGTGCATGGGTTTTACAAATTAAACAAATTGTAAGTAGACTACAGAAATAAATCTTATATATTTGATGGATAAATAAATAAATGCATAACATACCCTCTCTTTATTATACTAACACACTAGAAGATTTGTGCCCGTCTAAGGCGGGATTTAAGCCCTCCAAACATATCTCGTATCCCATTTTCACAGATTTACTAATGAAAGTTATAGTAGAAA
The DNA here is from genome assembly GCA_013235015.1 of Araneus ventricosus. Taxonomy (NCBI): domain Eukaryota; kingdom Metazoa; phylum Arthropoda; class Arachnida; order Araneae; family Araneidae; genus Araneus; species Araneus ventricosus. The sequence goes on from BGPR01000349.1 coordinate 610,212, forward strand.
ATCTCATGTAGATTGCTTAAGAAATAATAAAAAAAAAAGCATGAAAAATAGAACTGATGAATCAATTGACACTAACCTTCATTTAATAATAACCTTACTTTTAACAATTACTTTCGTTTCGTCCGAGTAAAATAAGGCAAAATCCATTAACAGAAAAAAATACTTTACCAAATACAAAAAATATTGAAAAGAAAATAATAAAAAAAAGAAATAAAACTGCTAACTCCACCCAATTTATATATAAAAAATGCCATGAATCTGTTGCCAGAAGCTTTCTTTTTCGCTTTCATAAATAGCTTTATGGAGGGTATAATGAACATAAAAAAGAAATGAAACAGATGAAGTCATTTTATTGAAATTTATTCCAATCCAGCATGGATAAGCGAAATTTACGATCCCATAAACTAATTTTTTGTTTTTGCTTAGCTTTAATTTAAAAAAAAAAAAAAACTGCCTGAGTTCTTCGACGCCATAACAAAAATTGGATTTGCAAGTTCGTTCATGAGGACGCAGAGCAAAGGGGCGTGTTTATTTTTAACTCCTTGGACGTAACTTCCACATCTGGACAGTTATTATATATATATATATAGATTTTAATTAAAATTTATTTTATACTTATAATAGGCTATGTTCCATTTTCTTATGAACAATATTTAGAAAAAAACTCTTTTAGTTGGTTATATTTTTATCATGAGGTCAAAGCGTACTCGCATGAACGGATGGAAATGGTTTTTTTATTTTCACTGGGAAGATTTTATTAATCACCTGACTTGGACAATGTATTATGTGCAATAGAATTTGAAATTGAGGAATAATTTTCTATACTTTCCTGCTTTGATTTTATGATTAAAATAATCATTTATATATTTGATCAAAATTTTTGTTTAATTTATTATTAAAAATCCTTGTTCCAAAAATATTTTGATTTCAATTGCAGACTCTAGCGTTTTTTTTAAAACAAACCAGCAGAAGTGGTCTCCCCTAGACTTTCTCGTATACTCCCTAGCAAAGGTGTCATCTGCAACTGCACAAAAATTGCCGATTTTAAACAAGACCCAGAATGCCACAGGTACTCAGATTTATATTACCCTCGTAGACTGCAGCAAAATGAAAGGGCAACAATACATGTGGGAGTCAAATGTGTCAAATGGGTGCCATTAAACAATATGGTGCATTTTGTGCATCATCGTATGATGAAGGAAACCGAATATGCATTTTGAACAACTTTTTTTTGGACAACTGAAGCCAAAATTTAATATGGATCTACACTAAGAGTTAGAAGACCATATACCACATATTTCACTTATCTAAGTCACTGTCTTTTGGAGTTATCATGTTCAAATGCAAACAAATATACAGACAGTCACTCTTTTGACAGATTTAGTCCACAATTTTATATGGATATACAGTTTCCAAATTTTATCCATCTAGCTATTGAAGTTTTTGCATTAGCATGTTCGCATGAACATGGGCAGACTTCCCTTGGACGGATTCCATCCCAAATTTGATAGAAATCTACGAATTTGGTGTAAAGACCACGTACCAAACTTCATCCCTCTAACTAAAATCATGTTTGAGTTATCATGGTGACAGACAGATAGAAAATTGTGGTTTTGTGGACTCGGGGAGGTCTAAAAGTGGAGATTCATCAAAATCTCAAGGTTGAATTTTTCTTCTCTTTGCATACAAGAAAGCAAAAATATTCAACCTCAAGTACGTTAGGTGATGTGATTTACTATTAATTGTCACCTTGATCTACCTTTGTTTTAAAATAGAACTGCCCTATTACTTTCTATATAATTTTATTTACACAACAAATGAGATTTTTTTTCCTTTAATGAGCACCACACTAAGTTAAAATTATTGTGGAGGGAAGATAATATACAGAATAACAACTATTAATTTTTTATGCAGTAACCAGAATGGATTCAAATGAAGATACTTCTTTTCTGTATGCAGGGCATTATCAGATATATTGCAAAGTGAATTGCAATACATATAATGAAAAAAAAATTAAATACTATATCATTTATAATTTGTTTACTCCAGAAATAAATTCATTTCTGGAATAAAGAAATTTTGCACAAAGAAAAGTACATCATTGGATGTCATTACAAAAGTACAGTATTATATGTCATTAGAAAAGTACAGCATTAGATATCATCAGAAAAGAACAGTATTAGATGTCATGAGAAAGGTACAGTATTAGATGTCATTATAAAAGTATAAGCATTAGATGTCAAATAAAGGTAAAATTCATGCACCTGAAAGAATACATTGCATTACATTGATTAACTTAGATATATCAATAAATTTCTTGAGCACAATGAACAACTAAGCTTTCTTTTATAAAAAGATAGCCAAGTAGATAAACACTCAGAAACAAAATCACATATACTGCTAAGCATGGGAAGCTGCTTTGATGGAACTCTCATAACCATAAAATATTTAGGACACAAATAAAAGAACTTAAGAGTCTCAGATGATTTAAATAAAAAAATTCTGTCAAATTTCTACATACATTATCACACAATGTATGAATTTTAACTGATAAATTGAAAGATGCATAAGTTCATGTATGACTGCAAAAAATTACATACTTCTAATTCTTTAAGTTTTTCTCGAATGGTTATAAAACCCAAATGGAGTTTGCCATTGAAATGATCTGCCAATCTTCTGTCATTGTCATGAACACCAAGATATGACGTACAAACTTCACAAACCCGAAGTTTCTGTTGTTGGCTAATTGAAGCTGGTGTAGCATTCCTATATTCATCCTTTTTTAAAAAAAGAGAGAGACAGATGAATATATGAAAATTTTCTTTTCGACAGCTTTTAACTACAAACAAATAAATAAAACAAATGCTTTTTATACATATTTTAAATGCTATCATATTTAAGAATGTTTCAATGAACAATATTTTAAGCTTTTTCCATTCATTCAGTCAGTAGAAATAAATAAATTAAGATGCATAAGCATTTACAAAAAATATATGGAAACTGCACTAAAAACCGGAGGAATCAAGCCTTAACTTTCTTTGGATGAATTTCAAAACTATATATTTAAAGAAACAGGTTTTTACTCAGATTATAAAAAAAGTAAAACATTTTAATGTTAACCTTTGCAATTTATTTAAATTAATTATTATCAATTCAGAACAGAATGAACTAAAATATTTCAAATGTAAAACTTACCATTAGTTATGTAAGCTTTATTTATTTATCTATTTTTTTTTACATCAGCTCATATTTTCAAATTATTTCACAACAATATAACGAGTATGCAAAACATATCTTAACAAGAATTATAATGAAAACGATTTCTTAACTAATCATATATTAAAGGATACATGCAAATTATTAGAAAATCAAGAATTGGATAATTACTTCAGCTGTTTTTTTCTGCTTTTTCAAATCCTCAACTGTTTCCATCATTTTTAAAAACCCATCAACATCTCCAGAGGAACCAAGCTGCTCAGCTTGAATTGTTGTTGTATTGATTTCTTCATCAATTTGACGAATCTTTTGCAGCTGTAAAAATTAATCAAATTAATAAATGTCTTTTCCTATATATATATAAAAAAAGCATTGATTTGTGCAAATCAAATTTACAACATTTTAAAATTATAATTTAAACTATGATGCAGATTAAATGACTTAAAACACTATTTCAACATAATCTGTAGACGATTTTTTCATAATAAATTATTAAATTTCTACCATATGAAAGAATACACTGGATAACTGGATGGATATAGAATTATATATATATATATATATATATATATATATATATATATATATATATAAAAGCATAGGTGAATATTTTTTACACATGCTTTTTTAAAATATTTAACATGCAGTAAAGACTGGACAATTCCTTCCCTCTGAATATATAAAGAACCCTTTTTCTGCAATAAGGTCTTTAAGATCTTAAAAATTGCAAGGTAGAATGTGATATTTGAAGCTGATGCAATTACTAATTGACACAACCTGAAAGAATAAGTAATAGCATAAAATTAATTTTTAAAGAAGCAATGCTCATTTTGGTAATAAATTTCTCTTGAATATCAACTTTTTAAGCTTATAATATTTGCTATATGTATATAATAATATTTGCCACAGATATAACTATAGATATTCAATATCAGCAACAAAGTCGTATTATAAATTTTCATATAGATAAAAATACAGCATGTGACAATAACTATTAAAATATTCATGTTCTAAAGAATGAAAATAGATAAAATATGACCTTTTTAAACAAAAATAAATTTTATTTATTTATTTCATCAATAGTTTTGCAATTTAATTATCTGTATTTAGCAAAATATATGAAAAATAAATATATTACAAGCAATATTTTATCTAATATTTCTGTAACTGTTAATAGTATACTGCTTCTAATAATTATAATAGTTAACTATTAAATTTGGCATTATATTCATTCAAATAGTTAAGGATGAAGACACTGGTGCATAAATTTTCTATAATGGAAACATTTCATTATTTTTCAAGCATGTATTATTTGTAGCTCCATTACCAGATAAATCTACTTTACAATTTCCTACTTGTTGAAGATATTATGGTTTGATCTGGTTGTGTTCTATGATGCAGGAGCATTTTTGGTTATGCCATTTAATTTCTGGTGTTATCCGAATGCTTCCTCTGTGTTCTATTCACACATTACCTCACTAAGCCTCCAAACTTAACATTTTTTTTAATGTCTTGTACTATATCAATAAACAGAAAAGACAAATTGTGCTACTTGATATTTTTATAGTGAAAATACAAAATGGATTTTAGTTATATGCTCAAGTCATAAAACTGTTATAAATAACCTAAAACTGTAGAGAAATACATACCATCATATTCCTGTTAATATGTTAAAGAAAAACACTTTACATTCTTGAAAATATATAATCTAGTGAGTGATAGCCAGTCTCCTGATGTTTACAATCACGATGTAGAACTTTATTACAATCCAAGAGCTGTACTCAAATAACAATTTTACTTTACTTCAGAAAATGAGGCATTGAAGATCAGAGAAGACCAACCAACAATTTCCATTATACTGAGATAAGTATCATATTTTATATACATAAAAAAAGAATCATTTGACAAGAGCTAATATCTTGAGTAGAGCAGCTGAAACATATTTGATCCATTCCATTTCTGAAGAAAAACAAGTTTTTCCAATTCAATATAATGCTTAGATCAGTTTAACACAATTGAGGATTAGTGCACTCTGGTTATCACTACATCAAATACATCCTATTTATTATTAAACCATTCACTTACAATAAATGTGATAGTAAATATTAAAATAATAAAGAAAGAAAACAGCAATAACATGCATTAATAAATTGTTAATAAAATTGTTACAATATAATCTACATTAAAGCAAAAAAAAAAAAAAAAAAAGACATTTTAACTAAATAGAAAAACAACTGCAGATTCATTTTTTTCCTTGCAACATACACAGTTTTACATACAGAAAAGAAAGGCTCTTTATGGACATGCTCATTTTTTTAATGGATTCAAATTTAAAACCAGGAAATAATATTAATACTTTATATATTAGTTGTCATTTCTATAGTTACAGAGAGCAAACAGGTTTGACTTCATACAGCATTTAAGTATATGTACTTTGACACTTTTGCTCAAAAAGTAAAATTATTTACTCGGCATTGAAATGTGATCTAGTCTGTTATTTCATTAGAACAAAACAATAATTCTTCTTCACTCCATATTAAAATTTGAAAGCAAATTGCAACTTTGAGTAATATTTAAATGTTTGAATTTGCAAAATGCTAGTAATAAATCACCATGTAATGTTATGCAACAAAATTTTAGCATGAGTAAAATTCAATATATCTTTCCTTTTCTTGAGGACAGTACATATAGAATTCATATTTTTTATATCATATAACATCACTGCAAACACTAACATTATGGATCAAAGTACAATTAGAACACTCTGATAGAGAATCTAAAGCACTTCAATGTTTTCACATTAACAGAGTTCATTCCCCCCATAGAAATAAAAACAAATTAATGCACAATAACACATAATCAATACTTAAATCACACAGTAGTTGCAATTGACAACCTGGCTGGTCAATCAGTGAATTACTGCTATTTTTTTCAAAAATAAACAAAACTGCCTGCTCAAGGCCAGGTGATCAACATAGCCTGCAGTTAAAATATTATATAAATAGTGCATTATATAGACAATAATTTCCTCTAGATTGTTATGATTAACAATTCTTATACCTGAGAATAGACCTGAAAAAGAACCTCAATACAGCCTGAAAAACTTGTGAAACAAATCTGTTAAGCAGAGATTCCATCTGTCAACACCATGAATATATTCATGCAACAGAAGCAAAAGAAAAAGAAAGGGCCATGTTCTGCAATCAGATTCTATGAAAAAAGGCCTACAAATTAGCTATTTTAGCAAAATTTCAACAGTAATTAAAGGAGTAAATTAAAAAAAGTAAAAGAATTTTCTTTGCTTCTTTAAATTAGAGAAAGATAAATCATGGAGAAAACAAAGAAAGCACTTCACTTTCTATACAGCGACAAAATTTCCTAGCTACACTTAACTGTCATCAAAATAACGAATTTTACTCATTAAGAAGTGTAGAATTTGACTCTTATCATGGAGTTGATGAAAAGAATTTTACGAATTCAAAATAATACAAAGAATTTAAAAATAAAAACACATTTGGACAACTTTCCATCCTGTAAAATGACTTATATAAATAAAAAGTATTAAATTTTCATGCATAAAATGTAAAATATTTAAATTTATAGTTTACTAATTTTATCAATGTAAAAGAATTCCACAAAACAAAATGGCCGCTATATGTCGATATATATAGAATTACAATTTCTTTTTAAAAAGTAGCATAAACAACATACCCCAAACAGTTAAGCTTACATAACAGGCTTGCTGTCAGTTTCAAACTAAGTTTCAAGAACAGCCTATAATTTTAGAAAACATCGTTTCAGCTCGAAAGTTACTCACAAGGATAGATAAAAACACAAGCACGTAAATAACTACCAATTTGATGTTACCATTAACAGAACAAAATAAAATATTCTTTAAAGAAAATGTCAACCAATGGGAGTTGCTAAGATGCAAGAGAAGAGTAGGAAGGTATAAAATGAGGCATGAAAGTAACAAATAATTTATCACCACTGCCCATACATGCCAACATTGGAAAGGTGGCTGTCCATAGCAGAAAGTCTACGAGAGTGGCAGACGCACACGCACGCACACACACACGGAAACAGACTTGTGTCAAAAATTTGAATTTATGATAATTTATATACACTATATGCCTAAAAGTATCCGGACACTTTCAGATTTTCACATTTTTTAGAATTTCTCTGGAAAGGTTTAATTGACTGCCGTTAAACTTCGACCATATGAAGAATAGACTGTAACTCACATTTTGCATTGAAGATTCGGTCCCGAGAGCAATTAGGGGACCGTCTACAAACTGATGTAGACAAAAATTTTTTGCCCATCCCACTTCACAAAATACTGATAACAAGATGAAACTTTTAGAAATGGTTATGTATAATGTGCATAATATTTACAGGAATTTTTGTAAACTCAACACAAATATTTGGGCAGATATAAAGGTTTTCTTAACAAATTCCAAATTTTCCCGCCTGTTTTTTGTTTATAACATGCAGAGTTTTCTGTTATATTATACGAAACTTACAGAAAAAAATGACAATATGTTAGAGAAGCACTTTGTAAAAATTTGGAATTTTTTTTAAATATTACAGGAAATATGAACATTTTTAGTAAATAATGTTTTATTGAGCAATGCGCAAAACATAACGTAATTTTTCGTTCACAACTTTAGAGCCAGATATATAGGGCAACTCATATAAAAAAAGTCAGTTCAATACCATTAGTATTCAGAAAGATATCATCATTACAATGAGCAGAATTTTAGCTCCTATCGAAAAGAAGCCCAAAGATGAGGGGTTGTATACAAATTGATATTTTTAAAACTTATATCTTTGAATAGTTAGATGGTCCCCTAATTGCCCTCGGGACTGAATCTTCAATGTAAAATGTGAGTTACAGTCTACTCTTTACATGGTTGAAGTTTAAAAGCAGTTAGTTAAACCTTTCCAGAGAAATTCTAAAAAATGTGAAAATCTGAAAGTGTCCAGATACTTTGGGGCATATAGTGTATTTCATCGGATTTTAAGTAATCATAAATTTCTATTTTTAAGAGAAGTACCTTATCTGAATAAATAATACAAGAAATATATACATATCACTGATATCTTATAGTAAACAAACAGTAGCAATGATAAATTAGATAGGAATGATTACTAACACCATCAAACTTGAACGTTTAAGAATAAAAAAAATTAAAGTTAAACGCCCTAAGATTAAAAAATTTAAACATGATACTGGGGGGGGGGGGGAAAAAAAAAGTAAATGTTATCCCAGGCATATACAAAAATTGTACTTGATTAATAAAACGATTACAAGCAAGATGGGAAAACTCATTTCTATAGAAATTTTAATCTTATCCGCAGTTTGTGGAAATTTTCGATAAAATCCGTAGCAGTTGACATGTATGCCACTGTCTAAGAAATTAGCACTTAAATGCTGTTCATAAGAGAAGGAGTTTCTTTGCCATTTAAAAAATATACCCAAATATGCAGATAAATAGTCTCCATGAAAAAGCAGAAGAAAAAAAAAAGATTCAGCAATTTTGGTTTTAGATAACTCTATCAAACCTCAGAGCCAAATTTTTCTCATAAAGATACATGGTAGATAACAATCTATTTGGTAATTTATATCCAGAATTAAGGAAAATTATTTTTATGCTTCAGGTTTGCTTTTTTTGCAGGGAACGAACAAGACCATATCCAAAATTTTCATGAGATGAAGGCTTAATTTCAAATAGATGGGTCAGTTAAAAATGCAAACGACAGAAAATGCATACTTATTTATATTGAACAAATTTCTATAGAAAAAGGTAAAAAATATTTTAGGCACAAACTAAATAATATAAATACTTCATTTAACTAGAATTTCACCTATATAAATAATTAGAAAACAAAATCCATATTATGCATAAAAGTACATAAACTTAGAAACTTTTAAACTGGGAACAAAAATACACTCGTACAAAAATCAAAGAATAAGAACCTTCTAAATCTTTATCTCACATGTTTTAGTTTTGACTGATAATTGCCCTGTTTTGAAGCTACTTAGTGACTGCTTTTAGAATACATCTTTCAATTTTGAACCATGGCAAGAAGATCACATTTGACAACCGAGTCAGCATCCCCTACTCCAAACTTCCGCAATTAATTAGAAAGCTAAATTGAAAATGGTGTTCAAATACAAATTCATACATTTAGTCCAAAATTTTAATACATTTTAAGAAATTTCTCATAACCAAGGTTTAATTTGTTGTATCAAACAAAAATACACTCACAAAATTGTTTTATTTCATAAAACTAAAACAATTATTACATCATCAAATATGAAATATAATAAGTTTAAAAAATTATATTACAATTAACCTCATCTTTAAATTTAAACAGTAATTGGAGATTTCTAGAATTGCCACAGAATTTTTAAAAAATTCTTGCATGTCTTCACCACAAGACAAATTTTGTCTCATATGTTTTTATACATACATACCGTATAAAAAATAAATAAAACACCAACAATTTGGTAAAGTTTTAACTTTTAAAGTTTTTTGGAAACTTTACGGCATCAAAATATGTAGCCCATTTATACATAGTCTTGTCTTTAAGCAGCAAATACCACATTCAGTGATCTTTTGTTTTCTTATTCTTGAAGAATCACACATAATTACAGTAGACTCTGCTTAATGTGATCACGGTGAATGTTATCATTCGCTTTATATTATCAAAACCCTCTATTCCTGAACTAGTGCATTAAAATGTACACAAGATTATTAGTTTAGTATGATCACTACATCGTTTAATGTTATCAGTTTCGAAGCAGAGAGTTGAACAATCCCTCATTTTCAAAAGCATTAACGATTGACGTTCTTAGAATTTCTTGCTTTACTTGTAAGAAAACATCTAGGGGCCACTTGCCCCAAATATCCCAAGAATTTAGAAGTTCATTTTTCATGACCTCTCTTTGAAGGACATCCATTTAGCGGGCAGGGACATGACCATCAGTAATTGGCACCGAACCTTCTGATGGTATGGAAAAGGAAGAGTATGAAGAGTGGATGTCCATTGATGACAACATTCCAGCAGCTGCCACCATAACAGACTTGGAAATTTTCCAAGCTGCTTGTGAATAATACCAAGCAATAAAAGTTAATGATTCAGACGGGGACAAATGTGTTGAAGAAAACACTAAAATGAACGCCAAAATGAGGCAAACCCTTGATATTTTGAAATGCGGCGTGCAGTATCGTTCAACAAATTTTAAAAAACGATACGAGTATGAGCAATATATAAATGAAAATGTTAAAGAACAATTGTCATCAAGCAACCATTAATGAATATTTTTAAATGTTATTTTTGAAATAAATTATAGATAGCCCCGAGGTAAGTTTTTTTTGTTTGTTTTTCCATTTTGTTTCTTTTCCCTTGTTGATTTTACGCAATTCGGTTATTGTTATCAAAATTCTTAAGTCCCGAAGTGATCATATTAAGCAGAGTCTACTGTATTTTTAAACTTTTTGTTTCATTTTATAGACCAATCTTGAAGTTACATCTAGGGTGATTGAATTGTAAGTGAATTTAAAAAATCAATAATAGGATGGCAGGGGTCGATCCAGGTTTTTTTTAGGCCCATTTTTGTGAAAAAAATACATGTGAAAAATAAAAATATTTTTTGTGGAAAAATTTTCATAATGCATTTCTACTGAGGCCAAACGTACTGGCTTATCTTTACGGGAGCTTGCATGTTGAAAAAGAGAGGGCAATTGCAAAATGCTTTCTCCGTGAGTTTTCACCAGTTGTTTGTAGAAATAGAGGGTCGGAGGAGAGCTTCCTTCCAGAGTTTTGTTTTCTGGGAGGTTAATGCATGGCTGAACTTGATCAAAAGTTTCGAGAATCATTGTTTGGCAGTGGAAAAATTTTAAAAAGGGATCATTTTTATAAAATGAAATTTTGTGAAAGAGCCGTTTTTATGAATTTGGATTTTGTGAAGGGGCCGCGTTTTTGTGAATTTGAGTTTTGTGAAGGGGCCGTTTTTATGAAGTGGAATTTTGTGAAGGGGCCATTTTTATGAAGTGGAATTTTGTGAAGGGGCCATTTTTATGAAGTGGAATTTTGTGAAGGGGCCATTTTTATGAAGTGGAATTTTGTGAAGGGGCCATTTTTATGAAGTGGAATTTTGTGAAGGGGCCGCAAGACGGCTCCAATTTTCGCCTGGATCGACCCATGGATGGTGCAAAAAATGACATAACCTCTGCTAATTTAGAATATTAACATATTTCCAGACGTTTAACATACTGTGTAACAATTCCAATAGCAAAATTCTGTAAAAAAAAAAAAAGCACCATTTCTTAAAAGTAATTTTTTTAAAAATGTTTCCAATCTAAGAATTGAAGTTTATATATATTTATTAACAACTGAAAATTAAACATGATCAATGGAAATGTGTAATGTACAAATAATGCTCATGGAATGTACGGAATTTTGACGAGACGAGCAGCTAATCAATGAAATATCTCTAAAGTCTTTCCCAATAGAACTTCAAGAAGGATTCCTAATGTAAAAAGTCTGCATATATTTTTGTTAATGAGAATAAGCAGTATTTCACTGTCTGCTTTCAATGTTCAAGAATGTCCAAATAATTAATGTCTGAATGATTTTTCTCTAAAACAAAATTTGATTTTTCTCTACAACATTAATATAATGCACTTAGATTTAATAAATTTGAAATTTAGGGGGAAAAAAAAATTAGAATTCTGGACCACAATCATCCTGGTACATCTTAGAAAAATAGTTTATTTTTCTAGGATTATCTTATGAACATGATTTCCCTCTGCAAAATGATTTGGTAAAACAAGGGATATGTACAAATTACAATAGTACTTAATCAAAAGTACATAGAGATTTCAGATATGCAAAGAGATTGATGTAATCTAATTCAGGAAATATGATGAACTTATCATAACAGAAAGGATTTAAAACAATTTATAGAACAGAATTTAATCATTACATTACCTTAAAAATAATTAATCACATAAGCACACATAAAAGAAATTTGAAAATATAAATATATTTTTATGTTAATTACACTTTGTCAAAAAAGTAGACGGACACTAAAAATTTGTAAATGTAAAGCTCTTTGTTTTGAATATTGTTTCAAATTATACACTAGTCATATCGTCGAAAGAAATCCCTGGTAATGTAAAAGTTTTAATAAACACCAGTTTATATTTAAAGTTAAATAGATATATATACTCCTACATTGTCAAAAAAGTAGAAGGACAAACCATTTGAGGTGCTTTTCTTCTAGTTTCTTTGGATAATTTTTTGTGACTTTTTATCATGTATTTACTTGGATAAGTCAGTTAGATTACCTTCATTTAAAATATAAAATTAATTTCTTTCAAAAACCTTAAAATTTTACTTTGATTGTTATTTGAAGCTGATTGCCATGCCTAGAGGAATTTCTTTAACAGAATTCCAAAAAGGTCAAGCCATAGCCTACAGAAACGATGGAAAAACTATTCGAGAAATCGCAGGTATTTTAAAAATTGGTAAAAGTGCAATTGCAGAATTTCTAAAGAATCCTGATGCTCATGGAAAAAGGAAAAAAACTGGAAGACCCCGAAAACTAACGCCAAAAGAGCAAAGAAATCTTCTCCAACAGCTTAAAAAAAAGAGGGGCTAGCATTCCTACTGCGCAGTGTGAATCTGGACTTACCCATATAACAAGACACACAGCGTTTAATTATGTGCAAAGAAGTAAACAGTCTCAGTTTAAGAAACGAAAACATCATCCTAAATGGACTAAAAAACATATTGCTGATTGACTGACGTGGGGTAAAAAATACATGTCCTGGACCACTGAATGGACATCCGTTATTTTCTCTGATGAGAAAAGGTTCAATTTAGATGGTCGAGATGGCTTTCAATATTATTGGCACTGCCTGAAACAAAAACAACAATATTACTCTACTCGCCAACAAGGAGGAGGAAGTTTGATGGTATGGCCTGCTGTTGGTTTCGGTAGTAGATCAAGTTTAGTTTTTATCAAAGGTAGACAAAATCACAAAGATTTTATACAACAGTTGGAAACAGAATTTCTCACATACGGATCCGATTGGGGAGGAGAAAACTGGACATATCAACAAGACGGAGCTTCCACTCATACCGCTCAAGGAGTTAAAAAATGGTTTGTTGACAATAATGTTCAAGTTTTGCCCTGACCAACCAAAAGTCCAGACCTCAATATTGTCGAAAATGTTTGGGCTATGTTAGTTGAACGTGTTTACGGACAAGGGAGGCAATATGAAAATGTCAAGGAGCTCCACGAATCTCTTGATTCAGTATGGAATACTTTTTGCCAAAAAGACATCCAAAACCTTTATGATTCAATGCCAAACTGTGTGTTTGAACTAATACAAGCAGGTGGTAAGAAAACCTCTTATTAAAACTTTAAACTTCACACCATTTTTGTGATTGTCCGTCTACTTTTTTGACAACTTTACCAAAGACATTTTGTATTTGTTAATATAATCTTATGATAATTAATACAAATTCATGTGTTTTACAATACATTTTATTTGATTCTTATATAATTATGTATGCAAAAATATGCTGACAATTTTTTCACAAAAGATTTGTTGAATAAATGTTTTTTTCATGAAATTAAAGTGTAATTTTGTGTCCGTCAACTGTTTTGACAAGGTGTAGAAGGCAGAATATTCTTAGTGTATGTTTTCAGAGGTCTCCTTTATTTTAGCAACTTTTTATAAGGATTTAACAATATCTCATAGTATAATCCACGCTCAATATTTTCAGCATATGTCTTACATGAACCATGAAAATGACAAAGAAAGAAGGAATGCATTTTATTATTGTGAGAACCCTAATGAAAAGCATAAGTACCAGAAATATAAAATCCAAAATCTGCAAAGATTACTGTTTTGTAATTAATGAGAAAAATTCAGTTTGAAATTACAAGTTGAATATATCTTTCAAGAAAATTTACACAAAACAATATACTAAAAAAATGAGAAATAATAATATAAGTAGCTGCATTTATATTAGTTCATTTAACAAGGTGTTACAAATAATGTTGAAAATAAAGTGGCAAAGTATGGGAATGTTTCCCAACACAGGGATGCCACTCACAAAAAAGCAAAAAAGAGGAAATCACGTTCGAATTAAAAAAAGCAAAAATGAGGAAATCGTGCGTGAATTTAAAAAAGTTAAAGTGTGGGAATCGCACGCGAGTAAAAGAATTTGTGAAGTAAAATTTCCATTTTTCATAACATTTATGCGTGAATTTCATGAATTAATATATTAATATAATATATAATAAAATGAAAATTTGGTTATAATTGAAATCAATGTTATAAAATGAAAAGCTTTTTAAAAAATAAGCTGACTGCATAAAAATGAGGCTTACTCGCACATACAATGTACAAATATATATATATATATAATTTAAATTTGATTTTTAATTAATATTTTTACCCAATACAGCTATGCATGAATATTAGAAACAGAAATGCAATCCAAATCACATATTTTTACAATTAAAAAATGTCCAACACTAGTACAGAATTTAAAATCTTTAAGTTACTAAAAAGTTAAATTACTGCGTTCTTCACACAAATTAAAAATTTTGAAAAATACTAACAATATTATTAATTTTATTACAATGCTGTATTTTTACACTCAGATGCAGAAAATCTATAAAAATAAAACATTTTCATTTTTTATTTTTAATATTTGCACACAGAAACATCTTTTTGATAGTTAGGATATTATTTTTTAAAAATTTTAACATTTCTTTTAGAATCAAATTCAGAATGAAAGTTTTTGGCAGCTTCACTTTTACTTTTATCCTCAACTTTTTCTGGATTCTTTTGGATTCATTTACATTTTCGCCACCATAAAAATTTGGTTCATGCAGTCTCTTTAAACACATGTGTTAGTTTTTTCTTATGATTTATCCTTTGCCTTTTAGTTGCATCTGCAGACATCTTTTTTGCAGCTTTTTTTGTCAGAGCTTTTTCTTTACTGGCATTTAATTCTTTTATTCTCTCTTCTCTTAATGATTTATTTTGTTTAAGTTTATCAAAGTAAACATTCCGTGAATTTCTTGCATTTCTCACCAGTTTCGGATCAACTTTTTCTTTGAGAAAGTCATGTTTGGAAAACATAGAAACTGCCGATTTTTTTTTTGTGTGTGTGTGTGTGTGTGTGTGAGCGCAGCTCATACTTAATGCACTGCATAGCATTAAATGTTGAAACATTTAATCTAGTGGCAGTTCTTTCATCAATTCTAATGCAACAGAAGTCTTTCTATTGCATGGATCCAGTGAAGATGCTGCCTTTAAAAAAGGGTTGGCAAAACGCATTTTTTCCACAAGCCACTTATCACACCCAATGCATGCCTTAAATACACATATCTTAAAATTTTTTTATCACAATCAATTGAGATTTTGGAGCCAACTTTATAAGTTGTTTTGCAGTATCACCCACAAAGATTGAAGAAAAAGAAAAAAGAAATATCCGCGGAAATTGTGAGGATTGATTTTTTTAAAAAAAAGCGGAATTTTTCAAACCGCGATTTCCGCGGAAATCGCGAATTTATAAAAAAACAAAAAAAGCGGATATCCGCCGTTCGGCGGAAAAGTGGCATCCCTGCCCAACAAGTTTATGCATGCTAAAAAGAAAAACGCTACCATATTATTATTTTGTACCAAAATACTGTGAAACCATCATTTGGTTAAGCTGGCAACCTACTTTTATAAACATGATGAGAAAGTTTGCAGCTATTGCAAATAATATTAAATACACTGTGATAATTTATATCAACATTTTATACATATTTTCTAGTTATAACAACTTGGTTGCTGCAAAGGGTGACAGTTTACCAAGAGGACTTACACTTGAGAAAAATGTCACAAAAATATTTGTGGCATTTTAGAACATATCATAATGGAAGGATGGAAAAAAGGAATATAATAAATTAGATCTTTTATGCAAACTGTTCTGTAATATAATAAATAAATCGAGAGTAATTTGTTAAAAAGAATTCAAAAAGTTACATCAATCTCCTCTAATGCAGAAAACAGCTGAATTTTTTCTTTTCTTGTTGTTTAGTTAAGATTCTATAGTTTGTTGTGTTTTACTTCTTCCTTTATATTACCACATATACATTTTTTCAAAACGGAAATCTCAACCTATATCCCCACTTTGAGAATAGTTTTTGATATTTTTCTTATGTAGTATGTGTTAATTAAAATGCCTAGGTACCACATAAATGATTATGAAAAAATATGCAATAGATTTTTAATGTTTGACAATTATTTCACAACTTAACTAAAAACATCAAGGATTCAAATAAATTTCCAATACTTCATGCATTAGCAGAAACAAATATGCAGCATAAAATAGCTCCATTGAACAATACTATAAACTCATTATAGCACTTTGTAATAAATGCAATAAAGTTTTATACTTCCTAAAATAGTTAAAGTTTGAAATTATATTATAGCTTTGATTGATTGTCAGCTCCAGCCAGTGATATAGGAAAGGCGTTCACAATATTACAATACTTCTTGTAACTTAATTGTTCAACAGCATAATAAAGGAGAGTAATTCATGTGCTAAAGTCTCTTCCACTCTTCAATATCCAAGAATGAATCAAATTCCTTTTGCTGCACTAAGACATTTGCAATTACCCATGTTACCAGTAATAAATGTTTTTTTAACTGCATTTCAAACAAATCGATTTTTCTTTTGCTAATTGACTAGAATCATACTTGAAGCTGCTGAAAATCACTTCTGCCTCAGCTTATAGAAGTATCTCAGGCATTTACAATAAATTGTTTTGATCTTTGGGTCCCCAGCTTTTTAGTACACTGATAAAAGTGTGCGACTTTAAATATTTTATGATAGTTATTTTTCAATCTTTAACACATTTAATAATTCTGTATTACAATTATTATTGAATCTTGTAATCAATTTGTTATCAAACAATTCCATGAATTAAAAAGAAAAGATCCAATTAGATATTTAGGTAATGGACTTCACATGTTTTAATTCCTAATTTCTAAGAATAAATATTCTAATTCTAAGAGCAAATATTTAAATTCTTTCTAATTTTATACCTTCATGTAATATTCTTATTTTTTAAATTTAAAATTAGAATTTGCTCAAAAGCAGGTGAAATTTCCAGTCTTAGAGGAAAGAGTTTGTTCTTTTTCTTAGTTCTGTCAGAGCAGTTTACATTTACTTTTGGAAGAGAAATGTCAGAATTCATATGTTATATGTCTGAACAGCTCATATGTTCTTGATTAAATTTGAAACTTTAATTTCTAATTTCACAACATTGCAGAAGTTAAATAAAAGTGGGTAATAAATTCTGATTTTAAAGCAATTAAAAAGTAATGTTGTTACAAGAAGTGTAAAGAGCTTCACTGAACAAGATTTAATACAAAAATAAAAGAGAATTGATTGATTTCATGGGCCATACAAATTGCTGGGTGATCAAAAACATTTGTCAAATGAAACAAATGCATTTTATGATATAAAATTCTTGTAAGTTGCAGGGATAAAAATTAGAAATCGTAGAAAAATTTGTTTTACTTTCACTAAAAATGTATATTAATAATAACCATAAATAAATTAGAAACAAAAATTCATATTCTTCACACTAAATTATTTTCAACTCATTTCTATTCACACAGGTGCATTTGGTTATTTTATAAAAAGGTTTAATTATTATATATGAAACATTATTCTGACAGTGAAGTATTTAAATTCATATCGAAAGAAGACAGCAGTTGTTGACGAACGAATAAAAGTTTATTTCATTTTTTAATTAATAGGTTTCAGATCATTTTAGGTAATTTTGAGATATTTCAAGCCATGATGAAAATAGAGAGCGATACAAAGTTCAAGCCACCGGCGACATTTTAAACAAAGAAAAAGGGTGACTGCAATGCATCCAGACAATAAATAGTGTGTAAATGGGAAATCCCCTTAATGCTTTAGAGCCAATTGAATCTGGACTTCTGCAAGTTACAGTGACAGGTATTCTTATCTTAGAATTTAAGTAGAAATAATAAATTATAAATTAAAAGTTAAGAACTGCTAAGAAAAAAAAAGAAAAGCTAAAAGTTAAGAAGTGCTTTTAAAAATAGGAAAATTTGAAATAATTATATATATGTCTCAGTAAAATAAACATCATCGTTTAACAAGCAACACCACCCATCTCAATTTTTCGAAATTTCAAAGAGGAAGATTCAAATGTATTTTTCGCAACCAATAACGAATATATCAATTTTTTTAACATCTGCTATAAACATGAGATCACATGTTCTAACCAGACATGACAAATTTTTTAGAAATATTCATTATTCGTTGTAAAAAATTTATTTGAATCTTCCTCTTTGAAATTTCGAAAAATTGAGATAGGCGGTGTTGCTTATTAAGCAACAAAATACTATTAATTTAAATTAATATTTTCCAATTTAATACTTTATCCAACTTAATTTTACACACTAATTTATGAAAATACTAATATATTACTTATCATTATAAAGCATTTACATTCAATACACTGCAATTCAAATATGATATGGTATCCAAGGTGGTCACAGAAACTGTGAATAAATTTTCCCTGACTTTTCCCTGTCTAAACTTACAACATTTCCCTGATTTACGGCTACTAATTATATTAGTTTCCTGGCTTTCTCCCTACTCAGAATCACTGTATGTGAACAATATACATTATTTAAAACACTTTTATCAGTTATTTAATATGAAAAAAAAATATTTTTATGAAATTTAATTTTTAAAAAATGGAATGAACATCCTAAAAAAAATCTATTAAAACAGTATATTACATTTCTTATATGTAAAAAATACTGGAAATTTTAACAAAATACTTTGCTTCTAAAACTGCATAAGAATTCTAAGAAACATTAAAACTACTCTTTGCAACACAAGTTAAATTATATTAAGAGTAAAGGTTATGATCTTTGCTCAGAAGTTTAAAACAGTTCAATAACTAATTAGTGCTCTTTTCATGAGTACCAGAATAACATATTGCAGTATAAATATAAAAATAGTATAATTATACGTACCTAATAATCTATATTTAAGCAAAGATTTAAACAAGAGAAACTGCCAAAATATTACTTCAAATCTTTATTCTTTAACAAATCAAAAGAAATTAATTGCTCTAATCAAAAACTTATGCTTTTATAAATGAATATAATTTTTTAAAAATCCCATTTATTATTAAAATAATGCTAGACATAAGATACTAATTTAGAGATAATAACTCAAGTAACTATTAACTTTCCCCAATTTTTAGATATTTTTACGAATTCCCGACTTTTTCCGATCGATAAAATTCCCCGACTTTTCTCTGATATCCTGATTTCCAGGTTCTGTCGCCACCCTGTATCAGATACATTCAATCAAATATGTATGTCACTTTTCTGACATGATGAAGGGCAAATATAAAACTATTACAAATGAGTTAGTACTACTTAACTCCACTAGTGACAAAAAAGATTTCCACTAACTAACTATTCTTTCAAGTATGGGAGAGGACAAAAAAAAAAAGAAAATCAAATTTTCCTCCAAATACTTTACTTTTCTTGGAAATAATTTAAGCATAGTATATTATACGGCATTAAATGTAATTAAAACAAAGCACAACTCACTCTTGTAGCTTCTTCAGTGCTCAGTAACTCTTGTGTTTCTGCAAGCTTCACTTTAGCAAACTGTGTTCGTCGTTCACTTTCACCAACAAAGCTTTTTAAATGCTGAAGAGCCTAAAATTGGTAGAAAAGACATAAAGCATTATTGAAAAGCAAGAAATACGGGTAAAAGTTAAGTTTAGGGTATGGAGCCGTTCCTCTTTGCTTGGCATTGCCATCTTTTTGTCACCAAGGGCAAGATGGCTTGGCGATGTGAGGACGTTTGTTTTGGGTGCCCTGCCCAGTGAACATTTTATTCTTCTCTTGCGTACACAAACCAGGCAAATTTTTTGAACTTAAAAAAACATCAGCGGCTTTGCTTTCTGCAAAGCCGGAAACTAGTAGCTTCACTTCTTTATTGAATGTTACGAATCTATTTTTTTTAATTCCAAAAACGAGAATTTCCACACCATACATACACCACAGCAAAACAACTTTTGCTTCAGCTGTTAGAAGTTTGTAATAAGTTGATATGCTTCCAATTTTTCCAGAAACATTGTTTTGTAATGAATTGTATCTTGTCGAAGAAATTCGAGAAATTGAAGCCACCGCAAATGTTTAAAATACACGAGCTAAACTGTCAAAATTAAAATTGTTAAATTCCAAATGAAATATGCAAATTCTATTAAATCGTCCAATAAAATTAAAATTAGTGCATAGCTGATCAATCACGATGAAGCTTCTAAGTGCAGAACTCGAATTTAATGATGCTCGCACCAGACACATCACTTAAACGTCACTGCACAACCAAAACAAATGTAAGCATATCGCTAAACCGTCTTCCTCCTGGCATCCAAAAGTTGGCAATGCAAAGCAAGGAGAAACGGCTCTGTACCCTAAACTTAACTTGAACCGAAATACGAATGATATATGGCAAAATAATGGTATAAATCTTTCAGTGCTTTAATTTAAAAAAAAAAAGAAACATCATAATTATACATAAGATTAAAAATGCATAATTAATATCTATTTTAAACACTTCCAGTGCCCAAAACAGACTAGAGCACTTTAGACTCTTTCTTTTCAACAGCGTATCTTTCACATGGGTAGTGAATGCTAAAAGCAGAGACATGCAGAAAATTTGGCATTCAGAACAACGATGTAATCATGTTTTCTTCAAAAGTGATTGTTATTTAAATTTTTTTTTTTTTTTTGAAATTAGTATTCTTTGATGTATGTAAGTAATCTAGTCATGAAGCATATTCAAAAAGTTGTCAGAAAATACAGGAAATGAATCAGTATTAATATCAAATGCTAAAGGAAGCTCAAATGTGCAGAGAATCAAACAACGAATATACCCTTACATTTGCTGTTTAATTGTATAAATTGTCAAATGAATGTAAGCAACAAACTAAGAACATGCTTAAATTTTGAAGTTAACAAAATAATCTTACTTCTTTTTGAAAAGCATATTCAAATCTTTTAGAAGAGTTCTCATAATCTGCTCTCAGTGCAACATCATGCACTTTTTTGCACTGTCCCATATCACCTCGCTATAGTAAAGCAGAAAAATGTTTTATTTTTTAAACATAAATATTTAAACTAATTTTAATACAATTTCATAATTTTTTTTTACTTCAAAAGATTGGCTATAACATGAAAAAAAATGATTCCCATATCAAAATGATTCAAAGAGTTTAATGGGATATTTTTTTTAAATTCCAAATACTCTAAATATTAATAATAGATGCATTTCTAATAAAATGGCAGTTTTTCTAAAAAGAAACACATCATGGTATTAAGATCAATTCATTGCAAATTTACATATTTAAAAAAATGAACAGGTGAAAATAAAGATTGACTGTCTCAAATATTAGTAACTATCTATCCTATTAAAATTCGAAGGTAAACAAACGTATGTATGTATGTATGTATATATGTATGTATATATGTATGTATGTCCGGCTATCTTCTCACGAACCACTGAACGGAGAAGCACGCGGAAAGTACCAAAAGATGGTATATAATCCAAGGAATCCATTTCAGCCATTTAAATTCCGAAATTACAATTAGTTAAAAAGATATTAATTAAAAACGTCGAAATGAACGAATTGACGTGCTGCCATCTATTGGCAGAATGGTCAATTCATTCACGGCGGATTCTTTTTTTTTCCTATTATTAGTTTTCGCATCCGGTGTTGCATTTTTTTTTATTTATTTAACGAAAGTTGGTATTTCCTTTTGAGCGATCTTCTGTGTTTGGATTTATTAACAATTGAAAAAAAATCGTTTTCCTGCATTTTTCTTTTTGTCTTTCGGTGTTTCGCAGCATTTACGTTTGTTGGGGAAAATAATTATTCATTTTTATCAGTTTTTTTTCTCATTATTATTTGTTTTATTTTTTCTTTTGCAAAACAAATATCATGCTAATTTGTTTTAATTTATAAGCGTAAGAATTCTCGCGTTTTCATTCAAACCAAACTGCTTTAAGGTAGTAAAAAGGCTAGAACTGAAAGTTTTAATCCAACAAAAGAGGATTCAAAACAGATTTACGTTTGTTGGGGAAGCTTAGTGACAATATTTGCAGGGAAAAAAACAGAGGCGGGCATATGGAAAAATGTGGATTCCGAGAAATGCTGGGTTATTAACCATAAGGTAATTAAATGGTTGGATTTAAAAATTTTAATTGAACAATATAGGATTCAAAGGATTTTTTACGTTTTGGGGGAAACGTAACGTTTACGTTAGCGACAATATGTGTAAAAAAAATAAACCGGAGGCGGGCATATGAAAATTAGTAATAAAACGACTAGATTTGAAAGAATATTTACATTTGTTGGGGAAACTAAGTGACAATATTTGTTGAAAAAAAACGGAGCCGGGCATATGAAAATACGGATCCCAAGGACTCACGTGATCTCACTTCTCTCCGCCCGGGAATATCCCATTATTCAAGATTGCCCGTGCAACGCCGGGCCATGCAGCTAGTTTCAATTGAATCTTGCATCATTTTATATTCATGGTTCTTTTAATAATGTAATTTAAACTTCAGATTTTTGTAGGTATTTAACTCGTGTTCCATTAATGACCTTGGACCTCTTCTGTACATTGTCTACATAAATGTTCCTAATGGAGTCAAATAACTGACCCTGTCATGTAACCTCTAATTTCATGTTGTTGGCACTATCTTTACTTTCTTAATCCTCTTGTAAAATATGCATTTGATTTCAACATTAAAATGATGCAGCACATTTTATGGCCAGTGTCAGATTAGTTGGATTAAAACATGCCGAGATAAGAAAAATAACATAGCAACCATAACTATTCAGATTACTGGATATATTTCTTAATGTGAAGCAAAGCAATACCTCGGAGAGCTTGGTTTACAGATTTCACAAAAATTTTGATGAAATAAAATGTATTAGGATATCTCAGATTACAACAAGGAAAGAGAAATATGCAATTAAATATTTTTTTAAGCAATAAAAACAGTTTGAGTCGCATTGCAACAATGAAAAGTATTGTAATAAGTTATGACAAAAAATATTTTTAAAAATGTATTAAAATTTGAGAAAACATTGTATGGCAACTTAATGGATATAATTGGAAAGTTAATTTTTTGCACTTTCAGATGGTGTAAAAATGATTTTTGTGCTGTAATGTTTTTGGAAGTTATTAAGGAAAAATGCCAAAATTTTGCTTAATTTTTAATTAATTAAAATTCTAATTAAAATTTCAAAAAAAGGGCCCCGAGGTGTACATTCCCACCCTCCAAAATGTGTTTGTGGCAAATTCCATAGCTCTAGGTCCAGCGGTCTGACTTGTAGAGTGCCAACAGACAGACACACACACATTCTCCTCCATTATTAGTAGAGATTACTATAATTTGAGACAAGAGATAATATGAGTAAAAAGCACCCATACTTTTATGATCAACAACTTTCTATTTTCTTCTACTTGCCTTAAAGTCTTAAAAATGAGATTTAAAGTGAATAAATTAATCTTTATTTTGTTTAATCAAGTCTCTGAAATGTCAAGAATATTTTTTCTTGGCAGGTAAAGAAATTATACATTATAAACATAATTTATTTGCTTTTGAACTGAATAGTAGAGACGGAAATATACGTGCAAAATGTTTCAAGTGTTAAAATACAGTAAAATGCTGGTTAATTGCCTCCATGACATTAAAAATTATTCTGTTATTGAGTTTTGCTTGTGTTGCATTTAATTTGTATTCTTTGTGACGGCTAAGTGTTAATTCAATTTACTACAGTCCACAGTGTTGATTTTTTTAATGCAAAGCCATTGTGCTATAAACATATTAGTTAGATTAAATGTGCACTTTAAAAATTAAGAGTAGCTAAATATATAATGAAATGTATATATAAGTACACTCATGTCCATAAATTAAGGATAATTCAGAATCACACAGAAATTGAACTCTAAAATAAAAATTTCACCTGTAGAATTATCACACACATCTTGAAGAAGTATATGCAAATTACAGGAAACCACCAGATGGCGCGGATAGTACGTCACAATGACGAGAGTGTAAGAGAGGGGTATATAAGGAATGGTGGCAAAGAAGTAAAATTGTTCACAAGCGCTTTAAAAGCCTTTCAGTGCAATAACCGCATAGTTATGGCACAAAGGAAGCATTTGGATGATTTTTTACATGGTAGAATTATCGGACGACTGGAATGTGGACGTACCCAGCTGGAAGTATCCGAGGAACTTGGAATTGCCCAGAGTGTCATCTCCAGGCTTTGGCAACGATTCCAAGATGATGATAATGTGAGTAGATGTTACAGCACAGGTCGCCCCCGAGTTACAACGCCGAATGAGCACAGGTATTTGGCAGTTACTGCCAAAAGAAACAGACGGAGCACAGCATCAGACCTGTCTCGTCAGCTCTCTTCAGCTACCGGTACGACAGTTTCAAGGCAGACCGTGTACAGACGCTTAGGGCACATTGGTCTATATGCTCGTAGGCCTGTCAGATGTGTTCCACTTACTGCAACTCACTGTCGCCTGCAATTAGCCTGGAGTAGAGAGCATGCATTGCGGACACCGCAACAGTGGTCTTGTGTGATGTTTTCCGATGAGTCCAGGTTTAGTTTGCAGTCTGATTCTCACCGGACTTTCATATGGAGAGCGCCAGGTACCCGTTACCACCAAGAGAACACCATTGAACGACACCGTTACGGTGGTGCAGGATGGCTCGTTTGGGGATGAATTATTCTTGGTTCCAGAACTGACCTGCATGTTCAGAGTGTAACGATGACAGGTCACATCTATCAGGATGTCATTCTGGAACAACATGTACGTTTGTTTCGGGGCCCCATGGGTGCTGAATTTCTGTTTATGGATGACAACGCCCGTCCTCACCGTGCAAACATTGTAGACGAATGCCTTCAATCGGAGGATATCACCCGTATGGATTGGCCAGCATACTCACCGGACTTGAATCCAATAGAGCATGTGTGGGATATGCTTGGCCGACGAATTGCAGTCCGTCAACCCCCTCCCACCTGTCTACCGGAACGTCGGAGGGCACTGCTTGATGAGTGGTGTAATATTCCCCAAGATCAGATTGATAATTTGATACTCAGCATGCCTAAGCGTTGTAAGGCCTGTATTGCATCGCCTGGGAGACATACTCCGCATTAACCATCATACTAATCATGTTATACTGTTTTTTGTAAATAGGTTCTTTTTTGAAATTTGCTCCAGGGAGTAAAAATCGCAATTTTTATTAATTATGTCAAACATATAGCATCTGTTTTGCTCTTTACCTTTTGTTTAATAAACAGACTTTACAAATAAGTCAAATTTGTTTTGCTTCTGTCTCTTTCTTTGCCTAAACTTCATTATCCTTAATTTATGGACATGAGTGTATATATGGTCTTCTATTAAGCATACAAAATACTTTTGACTTCTGCTGATATGAAGGGAAAAATAAATCAGATTCAAATATGAATACCATTTAAGATATTTTCATTAACATTTTAGCTTAACAATTAGGATATTTTTTCCTTCGAAAAACAGAAAACATATATTAAAAAATTTTATTATTTTAAACTATTGCATTCACAAAACACAATACAAAATAAGTTCAAGTTTTAAGTTTAAAGACAAGTAATTTTATCTAAAAAATTTTTCAGGTAACTTATAGTATTTCTTTGAAAAATGAAGGTCCTCTAATATCAAACAGTTGTAACATTACTCTTGTTATTAGAACATTATCTAATTACTAGAAAATCACCTATCATGGCATGACAGGTGCAAATTGCCTCTTCATTCGAGAGATTTCCCATCAAATTTGACATGTTTAAATAGATATATATGCAAGAGAAATGTTTAACATTGATTTAAAACAAATAAAATAAACATATGTTTTATGACAGGAAATATTTTTTTTTATTTACATATAAATTTACTATTAAAAATTTATTAATCATTATTTACTATTAAAAAATTTATTAATTATTATTTACTATTTAAAAAAAACCTCTTGGTAAACAACATTTCATGTGAAGTATTTTTCATTGTTTAACAATTTTCCGTGTACTTCAGATGTCTAATCAAAACAAAGCACTTCTCTGCTTGTCAAACATTGCCAAAAAATATTATTAAATTATATCATCACGATTGCAATAAATAATGAGATGCATCGTAGTGTCCAAACAATATTACGAGCATGAGATACCACTGACATGATTTACTACTTTCCATTAAAAATTGGAAATTAATTTGAAATAAATGATTAATATAATTTAAAATTTCTCGGGAGGATAATTCTCTATTGATCATAACGAGATAAATTTTATATCAATCGATAGCAAATTTTATTTCACTATTTTAGAACTATTAAATTAGAACGACAATTACTTTTTAAAATTTAAAATGACTGAAATTTAGGTGCTCTAACAATGAAATAATGCTGTTTAACGCAATGATATGGCGCAATTTTATTGTTGGTGACGTTAGAGTGTTACCGGATCAGTGAGAGACAGATCTGGGCTATTATATTAGTAATTAACATAAACTGAGTTACAACAGCTTGATATTATGGGACCCTTACTTTTTCAAGTAAATATAGTCTCCAAAAAATGTTGATGCAAATAGTATTGTTTGAGATTAATCATAAGAGAGCACTTAGCACTGTAGAGGAAAGCAAACATAAATAAAAATGAAATCTAAGCATTAATCAGAAACAAAAGGTAAAATTTCTGTAAGACAATAAGTAGAAAATTTTCAAAATATAAGAAAGTGGAGAGAAGAAAACAATAATTAAAGTGGGAAGAAGGAGGGAAAAGAGTAGAAATTAAACATAATCTAAAAACTAAAGAATAAAATAAAAGCATACTAACTGTTGCAGCTAAAATTTCATGCGGACAGCAATTTAACAGGAAACTTTTACATACACGTGAACTGGAATAATGAAGTTTTTCTGGCCTAGTATCTTCTCCTATTGTAACCAAATACATTATTATTCATTTTAATCTTAGCAAATAACCAATGCAATCTTCATGTTAGAAGCTTTTTCATGTTAGAAGCTTTTTCATGTTATTAATAAAATATGATTTACAAATGGAACAATAAATTTAAAAATTGCATTGGTAAGTTCTATTTAATGCCTTTAAGGGAAAGATCTACCTTCTATACATATATATTTTTTTTTTCAATTTATGAATCCAGAAAACACTTCTGAAGTTTTCAAATATCTAATTAAATTTTTTGGTTATACCTTTATGAATGTTTGTCACTTACTATCTTTTACAACAACATTTTAAACAACCTTTCTTAACCCGTGAACACAAGCGCTTCTTTCTGCTACGTTATTACACGCATGGTAGAAATTTTACCCCATTTTTGTTCGTTGCATAATACGCTTGCAACGTATGATTAGGCTAAAATAAAGCTTTTATATTAAATTATGAACCAATCTGAAGAGTTAAAAACAATTTAAAGCAATAATTTTTAATATTTATTGCCAAAAACCGACTTATAGTTGAACATGTATTTTTACTGAAAAATGTACATATAAAAGTTTCAACAGATCGATTTTGTGATAAAATATATAACATTTCTACAACTGACTTTTTCAAAGTACACATAATATAGGTGTATCAATATTTAGAAACACATATTTGATATTGTTTGTATTGAAACTTTTTGAGTAAATGATGTCTAAAATTACTACAAAATTAATCGATATAATTTTACTAATTATTACATAATATATACACTCTTTTTTTATACAAATATAACTTGGCCGCATTTTAGTCATTCCATTTGCTTACCGTTTGAACAATGTTCACAAAATATGATAACTTGTCGCTTACAGATTAGTTTATTGCACTCTGAATAGTACACTTGATGTTTTTCTGTCATCCTTTCTAGGACACATATCGAAACATCCAGATGCTCTTTTCGGAAGATTTCTTCAAATCTGAACAGCATTGGATCTCCATCACCTCTGTTTGCATATGGTTAGATAGTGATTCAGGGAGATAATCGAAGAAAACAAAGAAGATTTTTCTTTCAAGCATTTTATTTTATTATCAGCTCCTAAAATATCCACTGTTAGTGCTGAGGGAATTGGTGTGTCAATGTAACACAATTAGTAACTGCCATCCTTAGTCATAGGCGAATGCTATGGTTTGTTATTAATAATAATGCACCATTAGATGTTTTAAAAATTAATCTATGAATTTTTTATTAAAAATTTTGTTACAAACTGTTATGTTTTGACCCCTCTGCCACAGTCTCATTAAATGCATCATAAAAATGTCAAGTATCTTTATCAAACAATTTCTTTCAATATCATGACCAGTATAGCAACGTTAAGCTTGCTTCGATGCACCATCATTAAAAAATATCTACATATTTAAAAAAAATAAGCAAAACCTATTCCATATCTATCAAAATGTAGCAGGAATGATTGTGCCCCCATTTCAAAAATCTGAAAAACTACCATGAGTAACATAATTTCATAAAATTTAAGGTATAAATACTAATACATACATGCATTTCAAACCATTTAATTAGTGAAGCAAAAAGTAAATTAAAAAAATAATTAAAAATTAATTCATTTTACTGCATCATTTCAAAGAATTGCTTACCTTTTCAGCTTTTCAACATTAAAAAAAATTGCTAACTTTATTTGGTGGATTAGATGTTTATTGGTAATTATACTGAACTGCTAATAGAAAGATAATAGCTAATCTTGGAATGTACGGAAGACAGAGTTGCTTACTTTTTTGGTTTCTCAGCATTAAAAAAAAAAAAATGCTAGCTTTTTTTTTGGTGGGGTGGTTGTTTAATGGCAATTATTGAATTTCTAGTAGAAAGGTAATAGTTTACGGAAGGTAAGAAATTTGGTTAAGTTGTCCAGCTATTCAATAAATTATTCCTAAAATATTTATCATGAGTGAAAACCCTTATCACTAGGTTCTGAGAGAGAGTTTTTGGCATAAAAACTTCACAAGTTTTTTTTTTTTAATAAGAATAAATAATATTTCATAGTTCACATAGCATTTAAATTATCAATATTTGTGGATATGTTACATTTTCTGTGGTATAATATCATTCATATAATTAGTATTCAATCATATATTTGCTCATAAACAACATTTGAGAAAGATAAAAGGTAGGTACTTTTCACAAATTCAGATTTGAGAACGTAAAAAGTCTGGAATTTCAGCATATCTAGATCACAATAACTCCTGATGTCAAATAACATAAATTGCTCTTTCGCATTTTCTAAATATTATCTATTAAATTTTGGTTGTAGTTTCTAAAAGCATGAAAACTAATGTTAAATGCAAAACAATTAATGAGGGATGTTAGATGGCACTCATACCATCATGAATGACTGATACATTAAACATCTTAATATAAAATAATTATGATATTGATTCATTTATATATATATACTAAAATACTGTAGAGTTATTGAACAAATTAATTCAAGATTTGACTTCACTGAATTCATTTTTTACTCAGATATTTTTAGAATTAAAATTCAAAAATAGATGTGCATATGCATTATGTTTTATAAAACATTTTGTTCATCAGAACAAATAATAATAGAACAAAGTATTTTAATGTGAATAACAGACATATTTAAACCAAAAGGCTAAAAGAAAGATGTGATAAAGTATAAGAAAAAGAAAGACCAAAATGAAAAACTAAATATCTAACTAGGACTAAACCTCCCAGTTAAGCCTACTCAACTTTTGAAAAGAAAAAGTAATTCATTTAGTGCAAGTAAAAACAATTTTGACCTAAAACTTTTAAATTGAAACCCAAAGGATAGCAAATCTCCAATTTTGTTAAATATAATTATTTCAACTATTTTTTTTATTGGGAAAAAAAAAAATATATTTTTGCTATGAAATTAGGAATATCTTAAATATAATGAGGAATTCTTGAATATAATCTTTAACATCAATAAATTTTATGGTTTCTAAATAATAATAATAATTCTAATGCTTATCTCTATTTGTTGTGGAAAATTTACAATAAAAAATTCAAGAAAGATAACTTTTAGAGATTTCATGCAATAGAAACCTCATGGATGAGTTGAAAACCAATAACTTAGGCAATTTTTGGTTAAAAAGAATAAATGAGTACAAGTATATTTCTGACAATTTCAACCATGGTATTAATTCACAATAAATATAGGGCATGACTACGACTTGAACCTGACTTATGCTTAAAATTAAAAACAAAACGCAACACATATTGAAATTAATTACAATGCAACATCCTCATTTGTCACATTAATCAGCATTAATGAATCAGAATATCAGGTATTATTACCCAGTATTTACTACAATAAACAATATATTTTATTATAATGAAAGTTTCATTCACAAATATAATTGAACAATATTAATTTAAAATATTTTATGCTTTGATTATAAACACTCCATTTAGGATGCACCTATTTTAAATAGGAAAATACTTTTATGATGTTACATATATTTTTGATTTTTATAATAAAAATACAAATTTAAAAAGTTTGAGGACCCCTAGTATAATAAGTCATACTTGAAAAATACTGAAGTTCCTGCAGCTGAAATATAAATTAGACTATATACAAGGCTGTGCATAAAAATTTTTACTCATATTACTGACAATAAAAATCCAATTTTCAAAAGATCTATGATATTTCTCATATAAAAACATTGACAATAAATCAACTTTAGTAGTAAATTTATCCTATTTGTGAACTATTTGTAAGACATCTGTTAGAGTACAGGAAGCAGAGTTCCAATATTTGGAGAAATTTTCTTAGATTTCATTAATAAGAACTTGGAAAAGTCTTAATTAATTCACCTTAAATCGGCAAACTAAAAATTTAATGGTCAAACGCCGTCACTGAATATTCGAAACACCAGTGAAAGGGAATAAAAAAAAAATCACGAAAAATTATCTTAATCTCTTATTGAAAAATTATAATTACATTTATTTAGAATGAAACCATAGATTCTTTTAGCTCAGATATCTAGTTTGGAAAAATCGAAGAAAATATTAACCATTAAAAATATCATTCATCTACACGTGTTTTAAAACGGGACCGATTATCGCCAAGAAACATCGACAGATTCCTGAAACATTTTTTTCCCCTGGTCATAGAATTATTAAAGTAAATTCGAATTAATTTCATAATCTTTAGAAATTAAATTCACTATTCTCCATTTTTAAAGACAAGACTTCAAGAGAATGAAAAATAATGCACGGCTCATCATATGACGATTCAAACATATCGATTTCTCAGAAATTAAAATTAGGAAAAGCACATTTGTATAAAAAAAGTAATAAATATTGCTCCCCATTAATTACCATTTCGACGAGTTCCCATTAACTCATCTAACATTCGACGCATTTGTTCGTGGGCTGACATTTTATAATCTGACCAAAAATTCGATTTAGTATGACCATTCGAATAATCACGTAACTTAACCTGTCGGCTGCAAATACACCTGTAACTTTGTAAACAAATATGTTCCAAACTAACTTGTTGCCACTTCTTTGATACAAAGTACTAAATACTAAATGCAATTTTGCCGTTAGAGAAATGACAAGTCCCACCAGTAAATGTGTTAAAACAACACCTTTCCGTTTTAATGTTATAAAAATACTTTGAAAATAGTAAATTTAATCGCCTTAGTTTTGAGATATCAAATATTTTTTTGAATAAATTTTAAAACTTTGTAAACGATTTTTTTAAACACATTTTAAACTAGCCGCATTTGGCGACCAGCTTGTTCGCCGGGAATATAATTTCACATGAATCTCTTATGCATAATTTTATATTTCTGGTTCCCTTAACAAAGTAATTTTTAACTTCAAATTGCGATAGACATTTAACCTGCGTTCTTTTCTCGAATCCGACTTTACGTTCTTATTCCTTATAAACAAAACAGTTCTCTTAATCGTATTACAAACTATATTACTGATGGCCTGTAAAAAGTATTGATCTGCATTTTAGTCAGTCATTTTGTGTTATACATTTAGAAAGCAATTATATTTTGATAATTTTTTCTGCATTAAGCAAGAAGTATACAAAAAAATCTGGGCGGAAATTAATCAGTTGTAATGAATTTAAAATATCACCTTTATCTTTATCATTAAAAAATTTTATTCTTAATTCAGAAAATAATTCCTGTTGCTTCAACCTCTATTTTCCTATTGATTGCGAGATGAGCTTTTTAAATCCTTTCTTTCTAACCGCAAATGACCAACAATGGCTGCCCTTTCGGATTTGCGATCTCTTCTTTGTAGCTCGTTCTCATTAGGGATAGGGATGACGAATATTTGACGAACTGTTATTTTCTACGTAATATCAAAAAATCACAAATACCAGTGATGAATACTACAGTTAAGAAGGTGTGATTCAGTCATTTTTAATTAAATGTGCATAAAGTGGGTTTTTTTAATTTTAATTTCATATCTTTTAATATACTGTTGTAAGGTTTTAGTTCGATATACTGTCAACAGATGGCGCCACCAAATGCTAATCTAAAAACTCTCACAAATGTATGAACTACCCTCCCCACACAGGGAGACATCAACACACCCACTCAGGTCGGGGGGGGGAGGGGAACAGCGTCTTCACCATACAGATTCATGACCCATGGGATTGGGTCTTTGGTCACGGCAGATCACCTTACACCACCTCGCTATTATTTTATCACATTTCACAGTTTCCTCGTTTCCTGTTCCTCCAAATCGCAATTTTCCCCAATAGCGGTCTTTCTGTGAATCATCCTTCTTCTTGTGATATGCGTTTTTGAATGATTACGGCGCTTTTGTAATTCGAAGAGGAAAACGAATAAGCGTTCCAACTTCCAGCCCATAGGAGCAGGGGGGAGAGTTATTTCCTTCATTCCCGCCGGTGTGACTTCAGCAGACCACACAGATAGACTTTTTGTGGTTGACCGTTTTCTGAGACCTATGGCTATTTTTATTTATTTTTTTTACTTAAAAGAACAGTTGGAAATTGGATTGGACATTAACCTCGTATAAAAAATTAATTGATTACTTTGGCAAACCTTATTGGTATATTAATCTGAGAATGATCGATTTTAAATCAGATTTTTATAGGCATTATAAATGTAAGGTTTTTTTTTTAGTTTTATTAAATCAATATTCTGAAAATTATGTTATCTTGCAACTTGTAGCGGCCTTGAAATTTATTTCGACCTCATTCTTTCATTCATTCTCTCCTCTTAATTGCCAATTTGATACACTGATGAATGGGTTGATGTAATTATTTCAATGAAACAGACGATTGAAAAAAGCAACATTTGCCGATATTTTTTCTTTTATCATACGAACTAAAAAGATGAGAATATTTTATGACAGTTTTCAGAAAATTTACCGTTATTTTATTAACTTTTAAATCTGTGATATATTTTTAATTATGAATTTTTTATTTCCTTTGAATGCAACTATATTAACAACTCCTTTAAAAATATTTTGAGCATTTTATTAACTATCAAATAAATATTTCTTTGGAGATGTATCATAATAAAGACTGAAAGTCAAACACAAATTCTGACTACCATTTATGCTCTGAAAATACATTTTGGATCATTGCGATATCTGCATGTTATCGCATGTTAAAATTTTCATTCATTATTAGTGAATGAATGACAACAATCAGGTATCATTCACCGCAAATTATTGGTGAATAATGAATACATTTTCCATTTACACATTTTATAAATTTTCGTTATAGATCTGGTGAGATACATTCCCGTTTAAATTCTGTCACTCTTAAACAGTCTTATATTTATTTTCATACTTTGTATGAAATTCCGTCATCAAATATATAATAAAAAATACATTACTTTAATACATACTTTTTATATAAAATATCGAAATTTGGCACAGTGATGGATTAGCACAAGCAGGGGCGCTGGCAGGCATTTTCCGACGAGAGGCACGAGCAAATTTTCTCTAATTTAACTTTAAAATAACAAATAATTAATTTTATATTTAGTTAAAAGTAATTAAGTATTAATTAATTAATTCACTTATAGTGAATACTTATTTGGATTAATAAATTATTTGTAATTTTAATATAGTAAGAATTGTCTGTCGCAACGACGGCAATAATAGAAAATGAAGAATTAAAAACATAAATTTCAAAGACCGTCTAATTTTTCTCTGGCCATGGTAGCTCGGAGATAGTTTTTTACTAGGCTAAAACTTCTTTCGCTCGTGCATGTAGATAAGAGAGTCGTACAATTAATTTTTACTAGACGATTGATCTAAAAAGTGCCTTCGGCGAAGGAAAAAATTTATTTTTGAAATTCAACAAAACTCGCAGGCTGATTGGAGACTTTCACTTCATAACACTCATTCATTTTATTCAAAAACAAGAAATTAGTTTTTAAATTTTAACTCACCTGTCTTCATTTTTAAGCAAGTGTGCTTAATTTTATATTCTTGGAGCTATTACAAGTATGAATGTATTTTTTTAAAAAGCATTTTTTACTTAATTTTAAACACAATTTTTCTCAATATGGCATATATGAACATTTTAACAACAATTATTTTTAATTAATCATTGTTTTACTAAGACACTTTTATCCAAAGCCCTTTAAAAATTCAGAAGCATTTGGAAATATATATCTTTTGGTGTGAAATAACTAGCAGGAGAAAAAAATTATTATTTTTCATCCCGATTTCTTAATGTTGAATATGTTTCATAAATTTCTGGGGACACAGTGGCCTAGTAATAAGGTCTCAGTTTCGGGACTGGAGGACTCCAGGCTCGAAACCCGATTCTATTGAAGATTCGCCGTATATGTGGGCCTGCTGCACGCTAAATCATACGCAGGGGGCCAAACATCCTCCCATCGGTGTGGTGCGGAAGTTTCGAAAGGTGGCTTACAGCTCAGGTGTCGTCCTCTTCATCTGTCCACGGTTCAAAATGACGAGGTCTTTCCCTAATAAACGTAAATCTCCTTTCAATCCTTTCTAGTTGAAATAAAATCTTCAAATATAGTCTTTTTATTACATCATAATAGTATGGTATGAATAAAAATGTGAGATGTTTGGAAGAAAAAATACATTTACTTTAAGCTTTGAAACAATATATATTTTTAATGAACAATTAGACTGTACATAATTTTTCCGGCGTCAGTATTGTTTGATGAAAAAGTAATTTAAAACGTTTATTATTTTATTTATTTGTTTTATAATTATTATATTTATTTTAATTTATAAATTTCAGATTATTGAATTCAAAGCTTCTTAAATATTGCCAAAAACTAATTGACTAGTTACAATTGTAATTAAAAGTATGCTCAGTTTCATCGCTTCAAAAATAATGACTGACAAGTCAAAATCTATAAGTGTTCTTCTAGTGATCGGGGCCCCGGTTCACACTAAAGTTTAGATAAGATAAAAAAAAAAGTAAATAAGTTATAAGAAAAAATAATTAAATTTAACAGAATTTTATAAGAAAAAAAATCGGAGGTGGGCTTATGAAAAAATATGGATCCCGAGAAACGCGTGGTTATTAACTAGTTATCTATAAATTCCGTCATGCGACGTAAGTGGTGCGATATGCATGGAGCAACAATCGTTGAAATCGTAATATAAGTATTTTTAGGAACATAACTTAAATTTTTTCTCAAAATCTTAATATAAGTAATTTAAATTTGCATGTAAATTGATTATCACATCTCAAGGCAGAAAGAGAAAATCTTTTTATTTATCCTGGGCGTTGTTAACACAATTTCTCACAGATACGGCTCACGCGTTATCTTAATAATAAAACCTATTAACACCTCCTCTCGATTCACAATTATCTTCTCATTGCTAGACCTCCCGACGACTGTGAAGTTGTTCCCACGCTTTTCCTCCAGAATTGAGAGAATTCTAAAGATGTATGTTTGGAGAAATTAGTTTATTATTTTCTCTCAGGAGAAAAAGTGTCCTGGCGTGCAACTATAATTTTTCGATGTAACTTGATTAAAAATGTGCTTATCATTTGCAGAATAATAAATATCGTTATTTAAAGCTCTTTTTAACTTAATTGAAAATGTAGCTTTTCTGTTGTAGAAATATCTATGAGTAGCAAAAATCTTATGGAAAATTTAGAGACCAGAAAATGCGGAAAGTCTGTAGCTATTGTTTTTTAAATAAACGACCTGATAATTGAGCCTATTTATAACCATTTGAAAATAATTTCAAAAGATTTTTTTCTTTTGAAAAATATCACAAATTCACAACGAATTCTGAAAATTAATTATGAGAGAGAGATTCCGAGTTGTTGAAAGAAATACTGAACGTCAACTTGAACAGTGTTGAATTATGCCTTTGAGAATTTCTCGGCAGTTAAGGCACCGAGACTAAAGCACAATTCATGCGAATCTCGACTTGGTAATCACTCAAAATATTCCCGTTAAGATAGACTTTAAGATGAGAATTTGACACTTTTCGTTCAAAAATTGAGCATAAGCAATTCAAGAGCACAAAATTAACTAAAATATGGGCATGAAATTTTTTTAAAAAAGAAAAGAAGTGAAGATGAATTATATTTTAAATTTCATTCATTTCCAGCTGAATTTAAATGTAATCTTTATTAGGCTAGAAATTTGGGCTCAGTAATTAAGTATTAAAACAGCCGATTTAATTTGGAATAATTTTTATTGGATGTAGTTTTTTTATGTCATGATTTAAATTTTTAAAAATGTGATAGTTGAGATTTAGAGTCTAAAAGCAATGAAAAAAGTTTTTTGGCTTTTTTTTATTATTATTAATATTAAAAAGAGTTTGACGAATGAAGCTTTTCAGCTTTTAAAATGTAGATTCATGACTTCAACTTGATGTTAACATATTATTTTTCATGCGTGGCAATAAATCAGATTTAGGGAAGGGTTTAGAAGTTTCGACTTTAATCACTCATCTCAAAACTGAAACCTCAATTGTAATCTTACAGATCTACCATGGCCAAGGCCGCAGTTTTTTTCTCTTCATATTAAGTCCAAGAGTATCTGACAATCAAGAAGCGTGTTCTTAAAATAATTTCAGACAGAAAAATTGATTAATTTAAAATGTGACAAAATTTATTATTATTTAATAATTATTAAATTATATTATTATTATATAATTTATTATTATATGATATTGTATTAAAATTTATTATTATATAATAAATTTTAGCAAAAAAATTCTCTACTTTATTAACTTTGTCTTATCTTAAATTATTTTTGTTCTCGCTACCACTTTTCAAATGGAAAATTTTTTTACGATCCCGTTTCATCCTAAAATGCTTGTTGCGGATCCAAATTCGGAGGGAAAAAAAGAAGAAAAAACATGGGGATATCATAGAATATGATTGCAGGCTACGTGAAAAATTTTCGTAAACTCATATTCAGGGCCGTATTAAGCTCTGTAGGGACCCTTAGGCAATGCAAATTTCTGGGCCGCATTTCCCCTTCTAAACCAGAGGTTTATATTAATTTTAATTTAATCTTTATATAAGCAGTTTTTAAGTTACGCGTATAACGACAAACTTATAATGGCTTTCCTCTTCATTAAGGGTGGGGAATAAACGCAATGAATCTTGATTTTCTTGAGGGCCCCTACAGGTCCCTGTCAAGTAGTTCAAAAATAGGACGTTATTTTTAGAAAGCAAATTTAATCCAAAAAATAATTGTTTTATTTCTTCTCAATGTGTTATATAAGCTTTGTTTAACTCTCTGAACCCGGCTGGTGTAAGAATTCTACTGCCTCAAAGCCCTGAGTGATTTTACGATCACGCAAGAAGAATGGAACGTCCCTTCCTTCAGAAATTCCAAGAAGTGGACTCCTGCTGTTGCGCTATCAGTTGTCAACAAAGAAAGGAAGGCCAGTGATGGTCATTTGCGGTTTAAAGTTTCAAGCGAAGGAAGCGTTGCAAATAGGAAAACATGGATTGAAACGACTGGGGTGGATTTTCTGATTTTTTTTTCTTTACAAATCTATTTGATCATTTATTATGTACGAAACCTTTTTAATGATAAAAAAAGTGATATTGTAAATTCATTATGACTGTTAAATTTTCCTCCGTATTTTTTAAAATACTTTTGTGTAATGAATAAAAATTCATCCGAATATAAACACTTTTTTAAATGTATAACACAAAACCTAAAATTTGACATAGAATACCAATCGGTATTTTTACAAGTCGTCAATAATGTTGTTTGCATTAAGGTTAAGAAAATTGTTTTATTTTTCAATATTTTCTTGGTTTATATAAAAATATCAATTTCATTTTCAGTTATCTCGGAATACATACTTAACAGAAATAAAAACTAATAATATTTGCATTTAAGCATATTTTTTAACTAATTTACCTTTTCTTCAACAGATGGATTTTACTCTTTCAAGCATTATTAAAATTGAAATGCGA
Source organism: Araneus ventricosus (assembly GCA_013235015.1). NCBI lineage: Eukaryota > Metazoa > Arthropoda > Arachnida > Araneae > Araneidae > Araneus > Araneus ventricosus. The sequence goes on from BGPR01000349.1 coordinate 649,032, forward strand.
ATAACGAAATTGTCAATTTAATATAAAGTATCTTCTGCTTTTTTTAACAACAAAGTGTACAAGATCGGGCATATATAGTTAATTTGATAAATTTTGTCTTGCAAAACTCTTAAGCCATGTTTTAAACAAACTTCGTAACAAATTGTCCTCTTTTGTGTATGTATAAGACGCAGTTAAATGTGGTGTTTTTGGCTAGCAAAAGTGTGAACACAGTCAGTGATAAGGTTAAAATCTTTTTATAATAACAAATTATTATTTTGCTAACATAAGACATTAATAATTAATCTCTAATTTCAAAAAGTCGTGAAACAATATAAAAAGTTAAAAATCGTAATTTGTAGAAACCTCGCGCCGCCCGGCCGTTGAAACCATTGAACCCACTGAAAAGCTAACTCAGCTCCGTGCAATTATAGAATCTTTAAAAAATATATCTTCCGTTCAGCAAATCAAACACAATTAAACCAAAAATGACTTTCTGGCGGTATTCAGAGGGAAAAATCATTACTCTCTACTATAGATGAAATGTTCTTGATTTTTTTTTCATATATAGTGATAAATTCTTGCTGAGACAATGGGATACACTTTTGTATATCTGACAGAATATCAAATTAATTTAAAAGCCAAATTTAATATTTTCTTATAAATTTCATAATTAATATATATTAAGTTTAATAAAACACGAAATTGGTACATACAATAACATTAGAAAATTTTAAATAAATCAGATATTTCTAAAGCAGTTTTCAATTAATGACAAAGCAACTATTGAATTATATTGAACTTATTCTCGTATTGATAAAGCTTTAGAGGATATACATATGATCCTATAGGAGATAATCCTATCCTATAATCCTATATATATAGGATATAATCCTATTTTTAAACCACCAATGTCAATTGTTAAGTTGCACTTAGATTTAATTCAACATTAATTCTGCACGACAAGAAAATGCTTCAGTTTGATGCAATTCCTTTGAATCTCGATAATTTAATGAGTCATTTTCCATATTCGCGAATTCTTGGAAATTGATTGCTTTGCTCAGCGGGTGGAGAAAGGACAATGAATAAATGTTTTTTTTGTATTTAGTTTCAGAAACTCTACTACTTTACTTAAAGTGAACGCAAAGAGATTTTGCTGAGATAAAAGTACATTTTTTAGTCACTTTTAAAGAAACAAATAATGAAAATTAATGATCTTTCTAAAGCACATTATAAATTCAAAAAATCTTGTTTGAGAAATCTTATAAATTAATAAAAAAAAAATCCCATATTATGTAGGTAATTATATGTGCTTTTAAGTAGGTATGGATACATACTTAAGCAAGGTAATGTAGGCTTTATGGGTTTAAAATATATAAATTTGGATATATTAGTTTAAAATGTAAGCAGAATTTTTAACTCGCTAATATTTTATTTCAAAAATAAAATACTTTAGCGTAATGTATTTTTTGAAATTTAAATATTTAAAAACAAATGCAAACATAGCAAATGAAGTTTTTATATAAACGACAATGTAACCAAAGATAAAAAAAAACTGCTACTTCTTAGTAAGACATTTTTTTATAAGTTTTGAATGAATTTTCAAAATTAAATTAGATGGCAGAAAGATTTGATAAGGTTAAAAAAGGAAAATTGACATCCAACTTTAATTTTAAAATTTTAGCTGGTAAATGTTACGCTGTATACTAAAAAGGATGTATCCAAAAATTAAGTTTTACAATTTTAGCTTTTAAAGCGCAAAAATAATATTAAGAAGTACAGCTGAATTATTTTCCTTTAACTAAGATATTTATACAAGAATAATACAAGTATTATATTAATACTGTTATTATAGACATACAATTATTAAATAAATTTAAAATTTTGTTCATAGCTTGATTCATCAAAATTTTTACCTAAGATCGATATTTAAAATATTTTAGCTCGAGATAAAATTCAACGCATACATTTTGATAAAGTTCCTTTAATTAAATAAGCAGTGAATAATTCAGACAATTAATAAAAATGTCTATAGAAACTAAATTATTTTTTAAGGACTATTATTAATTCCATAAAGAGCTACATTAAGAGCTATAAATAAATTTATAACTTCATTCATGATTGAGAAATGAAAATACCCTACACTAAAAAAAAAAAAAATCCCAAACCAATATTTTGAATTTTACAGTGCTAATAAAATTGATATAAAATCAGTCATACTTAGCTGAATGTCCCCCACTTATCTGTTCAGCAGTACTAGCATTAATAATGATACCATTTATTAACTTCTTTTCAAAATGTGTGGGATAAAAAAAATATGCATATTTTTTTTAGTGGTATAGAACTAGAAAACGTACATACTAGAAAAGAAAATGCGATTTTTTTATCATCCTTGAATCTTAAGACAAGTACTAAACAATGCTTTGTTTATCGAAAAAAGGCAGAAGTGAGTTATAATTATTAAATACACAAGCTAAAAACTCACGATTTTTTTTATCTCCGCTGAAATTTGAAAGAGATTGACCCACCGCATATTGAAAAAAAAAAAAAAAAAAACTTGCATTTATAGTGCCTGCAAAAAATGATATTAAATCGATCATTCTCAAATTGATATACCAAATAAGTTTGTCGAGGGAACAAACCAATCTCCTGTTTACGTACGATGTTAATAACTTCCGAAATAAGCGAAATCAGTACAAATACAAAACCACAAAGAACGCTTCAGGTAGTCCAACCAAAAGTCAGACCGCAAAAGCAAACGAAATGCGCTCACTCAGCTCAGCGGGGCTCAAGGAGCAACTATTCGTTTTTCTCTTCGATTTGCTTAATCGCTGTAATTTGCTCTCAAACGAGTGATCGCTGTAAATCTCCTTTACTGCGTTTGAGCTGTTTAAAGACCGGAAACTGCGAACTGTGACTTCAGTTATTGATTACTATTGTGACAATGTGCCCCCCCCCCCACTAACACGTTCCAAGCACGCACCCCAAATATTACGTTACAAAACTGCGTTTCAACCAAAATTCCTTTCTCAAACGTCGAAAAAAAGTTTGCTG
>BGPR01000349.1:652464-710660 GCA_013235015.1 Araneus ventricosus
TTAATGAGTCATTTTCCATATTCGCGAATTCTTGGAAATTGATTGCTTTGCTCAGCGGGTGGAGAAAGGACAATGAATAAATGTTTTTTTTGTATTTAGTTTCAGAAACTCTACTACTTTACTTAAAGTGAACGCAAAGAGATTTTGCTGAGATAAAAGTACATTTTTTAGTCACTTTTAAAGAAACAAATAATGAAAATTAATGATCTTTCTAAAGCACATTATAAATTCAAAAAATCTTGTTTGAGAAATCTTATAAATTAATAAAAAAAAAATCCCATATTATGTAGGTAATTATATGTGCTTTTAAGTAGGTATGGATACATACTTAAGCAAGGTAATGTAGGCTTTATGGGTTTAAAATATATAAATTTGGATATATTAGTTTAAAATGTAAGCAGAATTTTTAACTCGCTAATATTTTATTTCAAAAATAAAATACTTTAGCGTAATGTATTTTTTGAAATTTAAATATTTAAAAACAAATGCAAACATAGCAAATGAAGTTTTTATATAAACGACAATGTAACCAAAGATAAAAAAAAACTGCTACTTCTTAGTAAGACATTTTTTTATAAGTTTTGAATGAATTTTCAAAATTAAATTAGATGGCAGAAAGATTTGATAAGGTTAAAAAAGGAAAATTGACATCCAACTTTAATTTTAAAATTTTATAGCTGGTAAATGTTACGCTGTATACTAAAAAGGATGTATCCAAAAATTAAGTTTTACAATTTTAGCTTTTAAAGCGCAAAAATAATATTAAGAAGTACAGCTGAATTATTTTCCTTTAACTAAGATATTTATACAAGAATAATACAAGTATTATATTAATACTGTTATTATAGACATACAATTATTAAATAAATTTAAAATTTTGTTCATAGCTTGATTCATCAAAATTTTTACCTAAGATCGATATTTAAAATATTTTAGCTCGAGATAAAATTCAACGCATACATTTTGATAAAGTTCCTTTAATTAAATAAGCAGTGAATAATTCAGACAATTAATAAAAATGTCTATAGAAACTAAATTATTTTTTAAGGACTATTATTAATTCCATAAAGAGCTACATTAAGAGCTATAAATAAATTTATAACTTCATTCATGATTGAGAAATGAAAATACCCTACACTAAAAAAAAAAAAAAATCCCAAACCAATATTTTGAATTTTACAGTGCTAATAAAATTGATATAAAATCAGTCATACTTAGCTGAATGTCCCCCACTTATCTGTTCAGCAGTACTAGCATTAATAATGATACCATTTATTAACTTCTTTTCAAAATGTGTGGGATAAAAAAAATATGCATATTTTTTTTAGTGGTATAGAACTAGAAAACGTACATACTAGAAAAGAAAATGCGATTTTTTTATCATCCTTGAATCTTAAGACAAGTACTAAACAATGCTTTGTTTATCGAAAAAAGGCAGAAGTGAGTTATAATTATTAAATACACAAGCTAAAAACTCACGATTTTTTTTATCTCCGCTGAAATTTGAAAGAGATTGACCCACCGCATATTGAAAAAAAAAAAAAAAAAAAAAACTTGCATTTATAGTGCCTGCAAAAAATGATATTAAATCGATCATTCTCAAATTGATATACCAAATAAGTTTGTCGAGGGAACAAACCAATCTCCTGTTTACGTACGATGTTAATAACTTCCGAAATAAGCGAAATCAGTACAAATACAAAACCACAAAGAACGCTTCAGGTAGTCCAACCAAAAGTCAGACCGCAAAAGCAAACGAAATGCGCTCACTCAGCTCAGCGGGGCTCAAGGAGCAACTATTCGTTTTTCTCTTCGATTTGCTTAATCGCTGTAATTTGCTCTCAAACGAGTGATCGCTGTAAATCTCCTTTACTGCGTTTGAGCTGTTTAAAGACCGGAAACTGCGAACTGTGACTTCAGTTATTGATTACTATTGTGACAATGTGCCCCCCCCCCCACTAACACGTTCCAAGCACGCACCCCAAATATTACGTTACAAAACTGCGTTTCAACCAAAATTCCTTTCTCAAACGTCGAAAAAAAGTTTGCTGGCGCCATCTGTTGACAGTATAAAGAACTAAACATTAAAAGTATAAAGAAAGTATATTGAGAAAGAAATAATACTTTTTTATTTAAATTTTTTAGAACATTTTACTTATATTTAATAAGACTTTTTGAAAATTGAAAGTGTGATTGAAATAACAGTTATTTGGAATAGATATTTAAAAATAGCAATAGCAAAAATATTTGTTACTCAAAAAATCGTGGATTATACATCCCTAATTAGGGATGCTTCTCATTGCTGACAAATGACCAATGGCGTACCTACATAAAATGGCGCCCAGGATAAATACCGAAACTGCGCCCCCTCTTTTTTCTTTTGAAATGTGATCCTCATTTTCTTCTCTGAAACTTTATGCCAGGGAGTGCAAAGATTAAAAGTGCAAATAAACTTTCAAAAATGGCATATAAAACATTTTTGGGTTGTTAGGATGTACAAATTTTTTAACACAGTTTCGTTAAATTTTCACCGAACATTTGTATTTCATTTATCTCATATTTGAAATTTATAAAATGTGTACAAATCTCTTAATCAATTGAAAAAAAAAAAACCCCACACACATACGAATAAAAATGAGAAAATTATATAAATTACTTTTTTCCCATAGACAGTAGGAAAAGCTCTAAACGTTGAAGTAAATTATTTGCCAACACAGATAAAATGATACAAACGCCTTAGAGACAAATATATTTATTGTAATATTATTTATAATATAATTCATCATATAATTTCACACATACCTTTAAATTTATTAATCAATTTACAACTAATAAAGTTTGACAATGTTTTATCTAGCATCTTATGACAAAGTTGAAATTCATTACATGAAATTAGGGGATATGCTATTGCAAGTAGAAAAAATGTTGATTCAAACATGAAATAAAATTACAACGTTATTAATTTATTTATGGCATGTAAAATTGCAATTCCTTATTATTTTATTAGACATTATTTGTATTCATAAAAAAAACGGTTAATTATTTCTGAAAAATTTTAGTGGCTTTAGAGTATCCGAAATGTTATAAATTAACTTTTCTTTCTTTAAATGAAGCAAAAGTGTTTATAATTACAGTACTTTAGTACTAAAATGTTTGTGCATGTACTAAACATAAGAAATACAAACAAAAAATGACTGCCATATTTACATATTTAAATAATTATTTTAGGTTAAGTCAAGGCAAATTTTAATGCGTTTGCTAACAGTAAAATTAATTGGCGACGTTAGCGTAACTCTGCGAAGAAAGAAAACGCTTCAAATTACGGCAGGAATTGAATTTCTCTTTTATGTATTTGTTTTCGTTAATTATTAAAGAAATCCCTTTCATTTATCTTGCTTTCAACGTTAATAAGGACTGATAATTTTTACCAGCAACTGCAAAACTTTACGCGGTCTTTTCTCTCTCTGTGAGTATTTTTTTTGTATGTTTGCGTTTGGTAGAACACGTGCATCTAGGTTTTGCGAAATAAAATTTAAAATAAACACTATCGCATTTTCATCATACAAATTCTGCATATGTTCAGTACTAACCCAGACAGCAAAAAACGCTTATCTGAAAGGTTTTAGAAACCTTGTCGTCAGCAAGGGTAAAGGGTTGTCACAAAGGTTTCCACAACAAGGGTTGAACCTTTCGGCAAGGTAGCGGAAAGTTTCGCTAGTCAACAAGAAACGAGGTTTTCTTTAAGGTTTTTAGTAAAATTTCCCCAAGCTTTTATTATAAGCTTGTTTCAGGCTTTCCTCAAGCTTGATTTAGGTGTTTCAAAAGGTTGTTAAGAGACCTCCTTCGGTGGACAAAATAGATCCCCTTCCCCCCTCCGATGCCGTACTCCTACAGAGGGGTCTCACCCCCTCTTCAAAACCGTACAGAGGGGTCCACCCCCTTTTTGTCTCCTTCTTCTGACGTCATCTTAATCCAACTTAGAGGTATCTGAAATGCCAATCAATTATATCAATTAGGAATCTTAATTAATCATAGCTTAATTATTAATTTCAATTAATTTGATTGATCTAATTTTTAATTGGACTTACTTGTACGATTTCGTTGTAGATTGTGACAAAACTTCACATACCTCCGAGCCGGGGATCGAACCCGCATTCATAGAGTTGGAAGGCAAACGCAATAACCACTATACCGAACGGAGCTACACCCGATAGGACAGGTGGTTCATAAAAAGCTTTCCTACGCAATTTTGCGGGAATGTTCAAAACGGTTTGCGCAGAAATGTTTTTGAAGACTTGCCCTTCAAATCTTCTCGGTGAAGTAGTTCATAAAAAGCTTTCCTATGAAACCTCGCTGCAATGGTTTTCCGAAACGGTTTGCACGGAAATGCTTTCGCAGACAGCCTATGGAAAGTGAAATGGCAACCTTTCCGCAACCTTCTTTGCTATCTGGGAAAAACACTACGCAAAAAAAATTGAGGTATATTTTCCGTTCTTCACGCTTTGCTGATTGAAAATAGGAATGACACTTTCGCTAACCATTTATCACCAATTTCCGAAGAACTGGTATCCTGTCAGTATGAATCAGGGATATCGTGAAATACCATCAGATACCCTGTCGGAGATAATCATTCCTAACCATTTTCACGTATCTCCAACCCCACCGAGACACAAATTTGGGAAGCAATCTTCCTTAAACGAGCTTTTAATTTCATTAACGGGGGTTTGGTTCAGCAGATCTCTGAAACATAATATTACTTATTATTTTGTCGCAGCTTGAGATTTTCGGGTTGTAAAAATGACAGCATCCTTAAGATTTTCCCACACTCTGTAGAAACCATTTCAATCTTTAAGAAACTTGGAAATAAGAGCTTCAAAAAAACTTATTTTCTTTTAAATATAACCAACTGATTCCTTAATTTTGCGCCATCTTGCAATTGCGCCCAGGGCGCGTCCCCTACCTGCCCTACCCTTGTTACGTCACTGCAAATGACAGCTTAACGGGTGTCCCCCCTCCACCCCGGACTCTGAGGCAACCGAATTCACTCTCTAGCCGGGCTCAAGACCCGTTTGCTCCCGCCCTTCCTCCCTACCTTTGGTCGAAAAGAGAAATGGTCTCCTTGAGCGACCTTGACAGCAGTTAATGACAATTTGTAAAATTAAAAGTAATTATCGTATAGTACTCATACCAATATCATTGGAAAGATAATTATTTGCACTTTAAAGTGGTATAAAAATCATTTTCATGCGATAGTTCTTTCGGAAGTTATTCACGAAAATATGGCCGAAAACGGTCAAAATTTGCTTAATTTTTAAATAATTAAAATTTGAATAAAAAAATCGAAAACAAAATGGCTCCGAGGTGCACATTCCCACTCTCTAAAGTATACCTGTACCAAATTTGGTAGCTCTAGGTTCAACGGTCTGTTCGGTAGACCGCCAACAGACTTTCTCTTTTACTATTAGTACAGATTCACGTGATACTTACTGTGTGAGCCATGGCAACGTAATTTTGGAATCCATTGATAATATTGCAGGAGAAAAAGGACCATAACTCTGCAGTACTGCACTAGACAATGTGCAATTAGACGTTATATCATTACGCAGTTTACGCTTGTCATGTGAGTGTTACGTCAAGTGAATCTATACCATTCAGATTTCAGAATCTGATCTAGGATAAGTTTTTTCTCCAGCTGATACATTAATTCTCAATTTTTTCATGTCCGTTTTATTGCTTTGATTGCGTTTTAAAATCATCTTTGAATTTCAGCAGCAAAAAGAAGAGAATGCGATGAATAAAATAATCTATTAACATTTTTTTACTTTTGTCGAAAATATTCCCAGTCATTTCAATAGTCTTTATGCAATTAATTGCATTTATAATAAATTAGCAATCATCAATATGTATCAACCACGTTTCGAATTAATTTTCAAAGCTACGAAATATTAGATAAATAGATCAGTTACACAAGAACATATTTTTTTAATTAGCACTTTAAAGGGAATACAAGGAAGAAATATAAATACTTAAAGAACGCAAGAATATCAAAATGAAATGTAATAGAATATGTTTTTCAATTGTGATATAATGATACATGCAAAGTTAATTAGTTCTGTTGCAAGTGTACGTGGAATCCGCGCAATGCTCTAACCTTTAGCCCTTGGTTCAAATCCTGCTAGCACAGTGGTTACTATAAAGTTTTAATATTGACTTTGTTTTCATTGTGTTTTTAAACTGTTCCATTTAAAACCTTTAGAAATTTCTTACTATAAATATTAGCTCAGTTCTTATCCACATGAATAGATTCTTTCTTTGCAATTCTTCAATAAACCATAATGTTTTATTAACCCATTGGCTTGCAAAGACTGCGGTTCATCGGTACCGTATATATTTATTCTTTCCCATTATACTGTTCAGGGCAATAGTGTGTGAATAATAATATAATGATGAAGTTAAAAAAATATTTGTCCATTGATAGTTTTCCAAAACAAAAAAAAAAAAAAATGATACCGATGGTGAAACTAGTCCTACACATAGTAAGCCAAATGGGCAAAGAAATGATGCGTCCATGCGATTTATCATATCATATTCAACTTACAGGTTGTGGCTTTTCAATTGCAGTAGTTAATTATTAATTAAAAATTAATTGTTACATTGAAGATTTCTAGTTATTTTTACTTTCTCGCATACGAAGTATACAAAGAGAAAGTATTGTAATCGTCAAAAAATTCGAACTCGAGATTTTGACGGATCACCACGTTTTAGACCTCCCTGAGTCCGAAAAACACTATTTTGGAATTATGTCTGTATGTGTGTCTGTGTGTGTGTCTGTCTGTGAACACGATAACTCGAAAACTATTAGAGCTACGAGGATGAAATTTGGTATGTGGTCTTTGAACATAATTTGTAGATTTCTGTCAAATTTTGGACAAAATCCGTCAACGGGAAGTCTGTCTGTCCGCGGTCATGCGAACGCTATAACTCAAAAACTTGAATAGCTAGATGGATAAAATTTGGTACACAGTTTTATCGTCATGAATGTAGGCCCGTTTTAAATTTTGGGCCAAATCCGTCAAAAAGGGGCGTTCAAATTGCACAATAAATTTCTTTTAATCCGATTCTCATGCGCTACTGGTAGCAATCTGTTATTGTTGTAAATTTTATTTACAACAATAAATAATGTACTCAAACATGAATTGTAACAAATTTTTTACTGTTGTAAATAAAATTCAAACCGATCTCATTATTTCAGCAAATCTTTTATTTACGAGCTTTTGCAATTGTTAGGATTGTGGTAGTATAAATTGTTTTCTTGGGAATTAAATTCCAAAGCAGAATTTTCGCTTTAGTATTCATTTCATTGTCTGTTTTATCGCACCTGCTTCAAAGTAATATTTTTTTGAAACGTGGCAACAGATATTTGATTTCAGGTTTTTTTTTTTGTTTCACTTTACCGTATACGAAGTACAAAGAGAAAGTATTGTAATTGTCAAAAAAAATTCGAACTGGAGATTTTGACGAATCTCCACTTAGAAAGTATACGAGAAAGTTTAGGGGAGACCACTCCCGCTGGTTTTTATGACAACTATCAATGTGAAAAAATTTAATGTATTGATTGCGAAAAGTTATTCTACGTACTGTACTTCATATTTGAGGATAGAATTTAAGAACCAGCTTTTTCCCCTTTTACCTAGGAGGGTTAGCTCAACCCTAAAGGACCAATTATTAGTACTTGGTGAAACAAAGAGGAGGGAAATGGTCAGTGGCTAGATCAGATGACTGACTTTATTTATACCTTCTCTTACTTTGGTAATGTGCTCAGTATTAGTCTCCAGTATCGACGGTGGTTGGCCTTTACATTTATTTCTGGACGACCGAGACGCCTAGGATGGATTTCGTTTATGATCTTTGCGAACAGTTGAAGGTTAAATCTACTATAAAAGTACATTTTTAAGAGCCTACTTACTACAGTAGACACTCGATTAACTGAGATCGGATTACCCGGGACGACCCCTCCCCCGGAAAAAGGAAGTGCAGATTTGGGCCGTTGGAATGTGCGGGAAGACCTCATTCTTCTCAGCCCTTCCTGTTTTATTGGACTCGTCCAGCCGACCTTGAGTCCAGCCAGACTCCAGTTAGACTATTTTGAAAATGTGGATGAAGAAGCAGTGGAACAATGGATTAACGAAGATTCGACATTGGAATGTTGCGAAGTTTTAAGTGACGATGATATTGTGTCCCGTGTAACTAGTGGTTCAGAAGAAACAAGGAATTTCGAAGAATGTCCAGAAAGTGATGCGAAAAATCTTGTAACTCATCAAAAATTAAGTCACGGCGACGCATTAGTACACACTGAGGCGTTACTTCATTACTTGGAGCAAGAAGATGAAAGCACACCTGCAGAAAAAATGATATTGAGAAATCTGCGTAGCATAATTCGTCGAAGTGTAAATTAAAAACAAAAACAGACTTCTATCATTTCATTCTTCACAAAACAGTGAGGTAAACTACATCTCTGTTTTTCTTTTTAATTGTACGAATTGCAAATCTAAATAACTTTAAAATTTCTTGTTAATTCTTTTTCTTTTGTATTAATTAAACTATTAATGTCTTATTGTATAATAATTTTACATTTTCTATAATTTTTCCTAAATTTTTCATCAAAATTTGCATAAATTGCATTATCCGGGATATTCGCTTATCCGGGACGAAGCATTTCCCGACCATCCCGGTTAATCGAGAGTCTACTGTATTATTCTAAATCATTTTTCTAAATGCACTCTTGAAACTCCTAGATCTTCAAAATTTACATGAATGGTAGGTTATCCATGAACGGAATAGGAAACAAATAATTTCCGTTAACACAATTTTATGTTAGGTATTATTTGCCGTGCTGGCATTTTTTTAAAATAAATTCTTGTACATTCAATGAACTTTAAAGTTCCGTGCACGTTTATTGCAAATTTTATTTATGTACATTTAATCGCATATTTCTTATATATGCCAGCCAAAACCAGAGCTGCAGATTTTAAGGTACTGTAATAAGTAACACCAGTCAGGAACTCTTGAGCATCTTCTGATGTCATTTTAGTGACAGCATCAATGGCCTGTTTGATGTCCACTGCTAGACCATAATCTCGTAAATGATAATTAGGCAAGGTCTGTCGCTCAGCTTCCATGACATATTGATTTGGAATTGGTGTTGTTGCAGTGAAATTATGCAGATTTAGTGTCAAATTAGGATCAGCCAAGCAAATGACAGTTGTCATTTGCCATCTAAAATTTAAAAAGAACATTAATAATCAGAAAGAACAAACATATAAAAGTTCGATGAATAAACATATAAAAAAACGACTTAAAATTTTATTTATATCAATAGATATCAAGAAGTAGCTTGGATTCTGACAGCAGCTCTTATAAAGAGAAGCAGATATAATTGATCATTTTTCCAATGATAGAAGGGATTCTGAACTTCATTTTAACCTGTTCGATATATTTTCTCTCTCAGTCTCGGTTTTAACTCAGTAAACTGATCCTCTGTATTATATAACATTTGAAACTGAGGAGACCCAGTTTCAGCATTATTATTTCTGTATTAGGGGCCGTCCACAAATGATGTCACGCTTGGAGGGGTTCGTGAAATTGTGACAAGGGGGGGGGGTAACAAGAAGTAAGACATCACACATTTTGGTTAAAATAAAAACATTTAAAATTAGCAGATTGAATTCTGAACTTCATTTTAACCTGTTCGATATATTTTCAGTCTCAGTTTTAACTCAGTAAACGGATCCTCTGTATTATATAACATTTGAAACTGAGGAGACCCAGATTCAGCATTATTATTTCTGTATTAGGGGCCGTCCACAAATGATGTCACGCTTGGAGGGGTTCGTGAAATTGTGACAAGGGGGGGGGGTAACAAGAAGTAAGACATCACACATTTTGGTTAAAATAAAAACATTTAAAATTAGCAGATTGAATTTTGAAGTTATTTTGAAATTACCAGAATTTGGGGGTATTTTTTTAATCGGGGCGAAATCAATTTTCATGTGATTTGTTCACTTATATTCCTTTCTTTTCAAAAAAGGCATTCGGGGTAGGTAGGTTCTGAGAATACGGTAGTTCCCCCTGTCACACCCTTGAAATGTCTAACAAAAAATACGTCGCTCCACCTGGGTGAGTGGTAGAACTAGTAGTGGCACAAACAGGTTGATCTTATTGAGGCGTTTTTTTGTTTTTTAAATTTAACCTGTTAAGAGTATTTTTGTGTTCATAAAGTAAAGATAAGATTTAAAGCAAAATATATCAAATTCCAAACTACTGCTACTTTTTTCAATTGCTCTTTTATATTAATATTTTATTACTATTGTATATTAATTAGATTTTTTGTTGTAAACCTGAATCTTATTTCATACAAAATAAGTACACATGTAATCATTATTATTGCTATTCTCACAAATGTCATTAAAACACATAGTTAAAGTTTAAAAATAAAATTTGAAATATGATCTATAACGTAGTGCTTTGTGTCTGTATTGCAAGTATATGTTTATGTAATATAGAGTGACATGTGACAAGGGGGGAGGGGGTATGGTGAGGTGTGACACTTTGTGACAAAGGGAGGTCAAAAATATTGATAAAGAGTCTGACATCATTTATGGACAGCCACTTAGTTTTAAATTTGGAAATTAAAACTGATCTGTCCCAGGCTACAGGCTAAAAATTTATGTCACGTCATTCTTTTTTAGTTTTAGAAACTACTCATAGCAAGATAGATCAGTTGATTTTGATTTTACTGATATTGCATTAATTTCAGAAGTTAAAAAAATTGTCTTTCCATAAATAATCTATATCCTATTTCAAAAATACTGAGTTCAAGGCGAAATTCTTCCTTTATTCTAGGAAACTAGATATGATGAAGTAAAAGCTAATTTTTCTTCGCTGTTTAATTCATAAATCAGCGAAAATAAGAAAGGAGCACGACAGATTATATGTATATATTACAATATATGTATACAATATTTATAGTTTTCAATTTTTATATTTACGTGCTTTTTGTGTGTTATATATATTTCAATCTCTGAAGGAAATAATATTTTTTCTTCTTCTATATACTCACTCGATTTCCAGTGAATACTTTTTTACAGAAAGACTTCTTTGGATTAAAATGATGGTTGATTACAGTAATCTCTCATTTATGCGCGGGCTCAGGGGACAGCGGAAAAAACGTGCATAAGTGAAAAATTACAAAAGGGAGCTTAAAAGTGAAACATCAATACACTGTACATCTATTGTTAATTTATACTATGTATATACTACTGAAAAATGTAAATAAGATTAGTTTAAAAATGCAAATACGTGTATAACTTCCGTTAATTATTTTTAAGAACACAAAAAAATGGAAATGATCCAGATTTTTTAAAATCTCTCTCAGTGTCGATTCTGGGACATTAAAATGCTCCGCTATAGCTTTTTTTGAGCTGTAAGTATTTTCTTCGAATTTTTTAATAGCATCCATTTTAAACGAATGCGGCAATTTCGTTCTTTTCGCCATCTTAAAGCGTAATCATCTAACCAAAACTTCAAAGATGGTTCTTTCGTTAGCGATCAATGCCACATGCTACGTACCGTACTAACCTCTCTAATTGGCTGCTGTATAAATGCGACTTTTACTGACGTCAATCACAAGAACCCCCCACGTTCACCCCTGTGTATAATTTAGAGGAATGTGTTCCTGGAATTTGAACAATAGGGTAAGGGCGAGGGAATGCATTCCTAGAAGCAGAACAAAAAGGGTTTTTGTTCTGCTGAAAAAAAAAACTTTTTGAACTAAGAAAATTGAAAATTTTGAGATGCGCATATAAGTGAGAGGTGCTTTTTTAGTGCGGCGCATAAATGAATAAGAGTTATCACTGTTTTCCTATACCCCTGGCCGGGACAGCGAAAAAAACGCGCATAAGTGAAAAACGCGTATAAGTGAGAGGTCACTGTATATCATTTATAAAAACTAGTAAGTCATTAACTATTTAGTTAATTTGAATATTTCTTCCAAAGAGAAATTTAGTAACATTGAATGAAAATCCGTGATCAAAACACAGTGAGTTTATAAAATGGAATTTTAAACTTCTCTTACCTTTGCGAAACAGCTTCGTGGAGCAGAACTGAAGTAGAAATTGCCACCGAACTTTCGAGAACTAAATTACTTTGCCTGGCGTAATTTATCTTCATTTCAGCCGCTTGCAATCCAGCTAAATTTCCAATTGGCAAAGCAGGAATTGTGTCCAGATCCACACTGATCACAGAAGCAAGCACATGACCACGAAACACTTCGGTAAATGCTTCCTCAATTGCTTGTGCACTTAATCCATCGGATATAATACTTAATCTTAGAGGATTTTCTGAACCTAGATTAATTAAAGGACATTGATTACAAAAACAATCTTATTCATTCTATTCTTCATTTTGTCTCAAGTAAGATTCCTCTCATGAAGTGCTATCGAACAACTTAGATTGGTTTTCATAATGTTCATCTTTCGCTTTCAAATTTAATTTGATTTATTGTACAATCCCATATTCTAAAAATAAAAAAAAATTAACTTACAAGCATCGTTTTTTATTTTTGAGTTTTATGTAAGTTTTAAAGAAAAACTTTGAACTGGCATTTATTGTAAATCCTATTGATGTACTCTGCAACATAATTAGTTACATTTTAACTATGCAAGTGGATTTTATGAGGGTTTGAAAAAAGTCATACGTACTAAAAGAAAAATATCAACTTAAGGATACTTGATAAAAAAAATGTACCCAATAAAATTGTTTATTTAATTATATTTTTTAAAAACTGGTTTGAAATAGAATTCAAAGACAATTATCTAATGTAGGAATTTGAAAACTTCTGGAGGATCATTTTTACAAAGAGTAATTCTTTTCCGGGGGGTGCATCAAACATGAGGATGAGAAGTTGCCGAATAACCAAGCAGGTTCTCGCTTCTCTGGAGGACCAATAATGGTGGTTGTAGTGTATGGCTACCGTTGGCGATGGTTGATCGGATGCTTGGCGCAATTTCTTGCTAGTCTAAGGGTTGCTTTCTGTGAACGAGAGAGTTGGAGTGGCGACCTCGGGAGGTGAGGTGAAATATTTAGTCCTAGTTGTGGTCGTTATTATTCTTGAATAGCTCTGGCTTTTAAGGTGCAAGGTGCCGCACTATAACTTTTATGTGTGTTGTTTGTCTTGTGTGTGTGTTTAAGTCTGAATAGAATTTTCTTCTCTAAAATCTGGTGTTTTTCATTTCGAAAGGACAGCAACGCTACAGTGGTGTAATTGTATTTACCACATTTTCGATGACAGTACGTATCTCCTTCCGAAGAAATTGGTGCGTCGACCGATGATGGCCAATTTGTAACTAATCAGAGTACCCTTTTTATTATTTCATTCATTCTGATCATCCAAGACGCAGATGCCTAGACTGAGCGGGGGATATCATTTATAGTTACAAAAGAGTAGCATACTGTTCTGTCACCGATGTGTGTTAGTATGGCTTCGATTTCTAACGATATTCCAATTCATTCATTATGATAAGTTAAATTTTTCTTATATGTTCATATATTTTTATAGGTTGTTTCTTACATGTTCATCTGTTCTTTATAATATTCGCAACTGTTTAAATTCTTGTTCCTTGTTATTTTGTATTCAAAACTGTTGTAAAAAAAATCTACGATTGTAAAGTTATTTTCATTTTTAAAAATAAAGTTCCACGTCGTGTACCCATCCAACCGACAGGGAGCCGTCTTGGCTCCGAGTTCGGGGGTACACTGTGGTGATAAAGATAAAGTACATTCCTCAGATGTTCCATAGAATTCAGATTAGGACTACGGAGAAGCCAGGCAATTTTTTCAATATCCTTTAATAACCTTAATTTTGTTGGACTAAAATAAAAAAAGGCACCTTTCCAAACGATTGCTTCAATTAAGGTAGAGCTGAACTGTCAAAAATGGAAGATGTGACAATGACATTTTGTCTCGCCCTCCTGCCGGTGGATGGCGCTGCAAAGACCTTTGACTTTCCGGAGAAAAACGAGAGAGAGTGACTTGAGCCTTCGTTCGAGAAGGCTGGCTTTTTCCCCCTCTCACGGGACGAACATATCTCGACATGCTTAGCAAGTTGTATATATGTAATGATATATTAGTTAACCCAGAATAATTCTATGTGGAAGATGTGTGAACAAATATATTTCATTTAATTCAACTTTGCCCAACGTTATTTTAACCGTCATTTTCACTTCCCGTGAGCTAGCCGGATAATGGCGGCTAAAAAGATAAGTATCCGGAGGAGGCAAGAGGTAATTTTACCAATCGGGCAAGACAGCAATATGGCGCCTCCCGAACCCCTACAACCAACATTTTTTTCTTAAATCCTATAATATATGCATTCTAAATGTCAAAGGAACTTTTATTTAGAAATATGCATGTTTTGCCTGCAAATATGACTTAATAACATTATAGTGAGAATTTTAAAACTTCAGATATACTTAAGATTATATAATGGTTTTATTGAAACTAAAATAATATATTCAACTAATTTATTTTAAAAATATGTGAGTATATATCTCAAGGTCTATTAAATCCTTTTTTTTAAATTCTCATACACGTTTTGACGCCACCCCGGAGATGGAGCCATGGGCAGTTGCCTGGTTTGCCCGGGCCTCGGGGCGCTTGTGTAAGTATCGAGATCTCTAGTTCCACCACAGAAACTAAAGGGGTTGGATCAAAACATGAAAAATAGCTCCATACCAAAATAATTCCTTTGCCTAACATGGTTTGTGGTTTTCAACAAAATTAACAAAAGGGAATCAATTCACGCACTCTACTGTTCCTAAAATTTAATTTTGAACAACACTTCCATTTAGAAATCTAATTCGTATCTTCTAAAAAGGAAAAGGATATGGTGTCACAGAACAAGACAATGTGGTTAAATGTTAAATATGCCCAGCTGCGTTTGTCACCTGACTTTGGCGACACGTGAAGAGACTCCATTTCTTCTTTATTAAAAACACCATTATGGCTCTTGCAAGGTGGAAATGGATATGATGTTATAACACAATATAAGACGATGTGCAGCTAAATATTAGCTGGCATGCGCAATTGCGTTTGTTACGTAGCTATGACGTCACGCGAAGTGATTCCATTGGTTTTTTTGTTTCTAAAATACTCCAATCTTTTGCTTTGCTATCATTGCCGTTTCATGCTTTATAATGATGACTGTTAACGTGCCTACCTCATTTTATCAATCTGACCCACTCTTCAATGCCAGGAGTTTAATTTTTTCGAGGGAGAAAAGGAAACTTTCGCGTAATTTCAACCGTATTACACAGGGAAATATTAACTATACGTATGCTGTAAAAAATCACTTACAAAATATTATATTAACTATTTGGACAGCGTTTCAACTTAAATTGTATGCATCTTTGTATTTTTATTGACTTCATGCCGAAAAAGAAGAGCACTGGTTTTCCAAAAGATCGTTAGAGTAGCCATTGTTCATTGAACAATATGGATTTTTTTGACATTTAAAAATGATTTGTCATTCACGAGGGCTCCACCCCACGCAAATTGGACCGCTACACGCCAAAATTGGTCGTCAATGCGAAAAAACCGATGAGAAGTGGAACGGTGTAGTCGAAAGTTTGGATATCCAACCAGTCTGGATATCCAGCCGCTCCATTTGGACACTTAGGCCATAAATGCCAAAATGATGCGACAGGTGTAGATTCGTGGTGGAGAGTGCGGGAGAGACTCTATCGCTCTAGAGGAAATCGAAACAGGCGGATGGGGGAGAAGTATGTTCAGTGAGATGGGAGTGGTCTATAGCGGACGGATTTGTGCATTGTGTGAAGCTGCCGTGAATGACCTGACTAAACAGATGGCTAAAAATGGATATGCGTGGAGTGCCACTTCGCCATTTGCGTGAGTGAATAGCTCGTGAACAGAACATGCTCCACTTGACGCCAATGGCGTAGTCAAAGTATAGATGCAACACTCCTAGAGCGACTGATTAGTGATCGGTTTGGCGCGCGAGATCAATGCCAACTGCTCTACCACCGACGATCAGTCACTTCCGCCATCATCAGTACAGTCACTTTCCGCTTTAGGTAGTAGTAGGGTGTAAAAGTAATCAGCGGACAATTTTAAAGATGCCTGTTTGTTTGTTGATATTTTTTAGACGATGACGAATAGCAGAAACTGACGGTCAATCGAAGTTTTACTGTATTAAGTATTTGCAAAAAAATATTAACTTGCTTTTTAAAAAATAGCGAATTAAAATTTCAGATCTCAAATTGTACAAAGCAAATAAACAAAATCTCACCTAGAATTTGATTTATTTCAAGTTCAACAGTGCTGGCAATGCTTTTAAATGATGCCTAAGAAAAAATAAACATAAAATATACAGAAGATTCATGATTTAAACAGATTATTTTCCAAATGATACCAGATTTTTATTTTCCAAAAATTTCACTTTTGACATAAAAAAAAAGAATAAATATTGTATGATTAGGCCAAGGTTGTAAAGTGTCAGAAATAAGCTAAAAATGAAACAAATATCTGAAAGTTTTTAGAACTAATCTATTTTCAGAGGTTTTAACATTGCTCTTCAAACTGAAATATTTTAATTGGTTTTCATTTATTCGTATAAATTTTTATAAATAAGAATCTGTTATAAGGACAACAGAAAGAATAAAAAAAATCTTCTGAATTTCATAACTTAATTTAAATAAAGGATTTATCTGAACGTAATCCCTCGGTGACTTTAAATGAATCCATCATTCATGCGAATCAAGAAATATATTTTACTTGGGCTGCCCCTTGCTCGCCAACCCCCAGAAGGATTGTGTAGAAATCCTGCCAGGTTTGATATGCAAACCCTGCTCGCTTCGCATGCTACAATGTGGAAACTGTGCATCTTAGAAAAAACATATATGGTTGAGCTTAATAGATTTGCTTCTGATAAGTTGACTTAAATCAGCATAGAATAATTTTTTTGGCCTTCAAGAACGTCATTTTCTTGATTTTGTAAACATTTAGAAGACAAATTGAACATTGAAATGAAACGAACAAAGAAAATTATGAAAGTGCAAGAAAAAGTAAATAAGAATTTCAAGGTATATAAAGATAACCCCTAAAAACAAATCGGTAAGACTTAAGGACGCGGTGGGGTTTCGCCGCGAAGCTTGCCAGAAGGAAAAAAAGTTTCAGGATTACCACATTTGGCGAATAATCGCCCAAAACAAATTCCATTTTGGCTACCGCACCGTATATTTAAGTCTGATCAGCACGTTGAGCATGTTGAAACAAATTATTTCTCCTTTTTCCTAAACGCCTTTCAAAATTTTCTTCAATTCATCTGCATTCAGTTCATTCATTTGCACTCTGAATTCTTCTTTCATTGTTTCGAAAATATTTAACAGCACGGTTGAGATTCATTTTTAACTCAATGTAAAGGAAATTCAAACTAAATCGTACTCTTTTATTTACGTTTGGAAAGTGAAATCACGTGATCCATCAACTGCTATAGATGTCGCCAAATCCTATAAATAAATAATGCGTTTTTTGGGAGCCGCACAACAGAAATATTTATTTAGATTTTTGTATCTTGCGTGATTTATTCTTACTGCAATCACTATGCATGTGACATCTTTCTTAGAAACACTTCATTGTTAGCAAAATTTAGTTTGGTACCAAACAGAGGAAAAATAATTTAAAAGGCGAATTTCAAGTTAAAGTTAGACCGAAATTTCTCAAATTTTGCTAAAAGATCGCATTTTATAAATGAAAAATATGTCTGAAATTTAGTTCGACGTAAAAGTTAGGTAATAAAAAAAGTTAAGAAAGCGATCTTGGCGTGTAATGAAATGAATGTTAAGGACAGTAATCAGTGGCGAATCCGGGGGGGGGGGTATCGGTCTGCAGCACCCCCCCAGAGCTAAAGCAAAATTCTTTGTTTTATATAAAATCACTGCAACAGTTTGTTCTTAATTTTCATTAAAAAATAATAAAATCTGACAACATCACTTTCTGGCTTGACAGGCTCGAGAATTTTCCTACTTTTCTAGTCATTCCACTTGTATTTGTAGCGTTGAAGCGGTCGAAAACATTTTTTGGCTAGCTATTTCATTGTATTTTTTATTAAATTATCGAAAGTATTGTATTGTTTTTTTATTCTTCTTACTGTTGGGTGAGTCAAGTCTGTAAAGTTAAAGTGTTTTGGTTTACATAAGCCATGAGGTTTGACATTCGTCACTACGATACAAAATTTTTATGACTTCCCCCCCCCCCCCCCCGACCTGAATCCTGGATTCGCCACTGACAGTAATAAATGATTTTAATACATGAAAATAGAGTTTAAATCATACTAGCCACTCTCGCCGCCATCCGGGCGGGTTCGCGGCTAGCACCCACTTTCTTAAGCACTACCCCTTCCGCCTCGCTGTTTCAGGGCTCTCAGCCACTACTTTTTTCAGTCTTAAATACTGCATGAAGATCAGTAGATTTCATATTCTTTGTAGACAAGAGATTCCTTTGAAATTTTAAAATCTTTCAATAAACCTCATCTAGTTGTAATGTTTTGTATAAATTTTTCACGAATTTCGGCATAAAAGTCTTCAGATCCATAAATACAGAATGAAATCGCCCTAACTAAACAGTTTCCATTACCTACAATAGGTATTTTACAATATTTTTGACACGCCATTGTGATGGGACTGTTGGGAACTATATATTTAAAATAATATGGTAAAATACCTCAGGCAGTTCGACAGCCCAAACCACAAGACCGATTTCGACATTTTTTTTTCATTTCAAAGGTCATGACGTACAGATGTCATCAATAGAGATTAAAATAGAAGAGAATCTACTCATTGAAGAAAATGGCTTCAAATTTAGAAAACCCAATCGATACAGAGGAAAAAGGTCATATTTTTAACATAAACTGTGATGATGTTAAAAGAGTTAGCTTTTCTATTTCTCAGGATAATTTCTCTTTCAATTTAGTTTATCTTAGCAGTTTGATTCATTTTAGTAATACAGTGGCGTAGCGACCGTGGGAGTAGCAAAAGGGATATAGATGCTCCGGGCGCCAGTCTTAGGGGCGCTGTGGATTCAAAGCATTACTGTGTTTACGTCGCTTTTTAAACCAAAATATGCTGAGGGGGTGAAAAATAATACAATTCTCCGGGCACCATTTACGCTTGCTAAGCCGTTGATGACGTCTGGGATAAACTAGCGGGAGTGGTCTCCCCTAAACTTTCGCGTATACTTCCCCAAAAAGGTGCTGTTTCCCCTCCCCCCCCGCGTGGATAAAAAAATTCGAACCTACTGTTACCCAGAATCCAATGACTATCAGAAGGTTTTTCATTGTAGATTATAGTGATTTGAAAATATTTAGGTAAAGAATAAAATCCAAAGAGATGCGTACCGATTAAAACGCATCTATCACACACTGCTAGGTTCCACTCTTGCCGGATCAAGGACAAAGTGACGTCATTCACTCAATAGCTTCCGCGTGCACACAGATTGCTACCAGTACGCATGCGCATGGAGAATCGGATTAGAAAAATTAATTATGCAATTTGAACGCCTTTTTTAAACCGATTGACACAAAAATTGGACACACATCTACAATAAAGGTAAGAAGGCCACATACCAAATTTCATTTATCTTAGTTTTTTTTAGAAGTTATTGCGATTAAAAATATGCGATTACACAGACCGACAGACAGTCAACCCTTCGACGGATTGGGTCCAAAATTTGACACAATTCTAGATTCCTGATGATAAAAATGTGTACCAAATTTTATCCACCTAGCTATTTAAGTTTGTGAGTTATCACGTTCACATGTACACGGACATACAGACAGACAGACTTCCATTGGACGGATTTTATCCAAAATTTGACAGAAACCTACAAATTATATGTTAAGAACACATGCCAAATTTAATCCCCGTAGCTTCTAATAGTTTTCGAGTAATCATGTTCACAGACAGACAAACACACAGACATAATTCCAAAATTGTGTTTTTCGGACTCAGGGATGTCTAAAACGTGGAGATTCGTCAAAATCTCGAGTTCGAATTTTTTGACGATTACAATACTTTCTCTTTGTATACTCCGTAAAGGAGAAAGTAAAAAAAAATATATTCCTGGCGTCACCCACAGCTACGCTATTGGTCATGGCGACAAAATGTTAGTGGGTTTGTGTCACTTTTTAAAGCCAAATACGACAAAAATGGGACGAAAAAATGCCATGTCCTGGGGAGCTGTTCACACAAGCCTAATCATTAATGACGATTGAAGTGGGGAGGGGCGAAAAAATCATATTATGACCGGGCGCCACTTACCATGGCTACGCCACTTACCATGGCTACGCCACTGTATAATAATAGAATATTTTTACACGGTTGCGAGGCTTTGATCACTTTCTACATTCGCCGGGGAAGGTATCTTGCATAACAGCAGTCGGAAATTTCTCTTAAGTTTGTGAAGAGAATAATTATTTAGTAAAAAAACTAATTTATACTTATAAAAGGCAATGTCCAGACGAATCTATCGCACTTACAGCCATGAAATTTGTCACACAGGTAGTCGTAATGGTGACTGAATGAACCTCGTAGCAGGAATTTTAAAATTTAATCTAGAAAATTTTTTATTTAATATTTTGTGTTGTGTTGGGTGTTTTTTTTGCACTCATTTCTCAATAGCATGCCTTCAAATAATTGTACGGAACAAAAACAGTTACACCATCGGAAAGAACAAACGATTTCCGTTCTAATGAAGTTTGTTTCGTACGTCGAACATAATTTACTGCATTTTGAGAAATTTTTGAAAAAAAGTCACTTTATTGTAACTTTTAATATGGATTTCTTCAAATTCTCGCATCTGACGTTCTAGCATCTCTATAATTTTCATTTTTTTCAGCTTATAACAGGAGTGTTTCTGTCGAATTCAAAACAAGAACGGTTAAAATATCTTTTTTCATTTTTTAAAATTAATTTTTCTCTGATCAGTTCAAATATTTTTTTTGCTAACGAGATTTAACAGCGAGAGTTTCTCCGGACGATCCCAGAATGCATTGTTGTAATTTCATTGGCTGGTGCGTGACCTTCCTCGCGGCAGGTGACGTCATTACATTCGCGCCATTGTTGAAAAGAAATTGCTAAATGTCATTATCGCAAAGTAAAATAAACCGGAAAAGCAATAAGGTGCATCTTTTGTTTTGATTTTGTTCTCAAAACTTTTTTGTGTAATTGTGTTCCCCCCCCCCCCCGCATTTTGTTGAAGTCCTGATTCCACGGGAAGCGCCGCGCGCGTACTGCTAGTGTAAAATAAAACGAATGAAAAATAAATATCAAAAATAAAATAAAAAATATATACAAAAGCAAGTATAAAATATGCAACAGTTTTCTAAGCAGGGAAGTATAATTATACAACAATTTTCAAACCAACTAAAAAGCTTTTGTCAGAGGAAGAATGTAATTTTAGCAATAAACCAGTATAAAGTAAACCATGCATAAGAACTTACTTTGGCTTTCTTTACGAATCTTTGAACACATTTTCTGCTTCGAAGCCAAGAACAAAACTGAATACCATTGCCCACAAATTCACAAATTTTTCGGTCACAGGTAGCTCTAAAAGTGATTAATGCGATAAGATATAAATCAACAGATGGATCAATATACAGAAAATTTCTACGCAGGAATAATCAGAAAATTTTGATTTTCATCAGTATAAATTAGACTGTGCATTTATCAATCTTTTTACTTATTAACTGTTTGGCTTTTATTCATCCAATGATAACGAAATTAAATAAAATTCTTGAATTAAAGTAAAATTCTTAAACAACGAAAAACACTTCACACCGAATATTGTTTACCAAGAGGTTTTTTGAATAAAGAAATATGTAAATAAAAAATATTTTCCTGTCATAAAACATATGTTTATTTTATTTGTTTTCAATCAATGTTAAACATTTCTCTCGCATATATTTATATATTTAAACACGTTAAATTTGACGGGAAATCTCTCGAATGAAGAGGCGATTTGCACCAGTCATGCCATGACGGGTGATTTTCTAGAAAATCACCCGTGTGATTTTCATAAGTCATAGTCATAAGACAATGTTCTGTACATAAAAAGTAAAATAAAAAATATATACAAAGCAAGCATAATATGCAACGGTTTTCTCAGTGACTAAACATTTTTTGTAGAATGTGATTTTAGCATTAAACCAGCATAAGGTAAACCATGCATAAGATTTATGTACTTGATGGAAGATTTATGTGCGTGTTCATTTTGGCGGTACAGAACAGAAATTATTAAGTTTAGAATCGCCAAATTTGGCATATTTGCACTTTGAACGATGCCGAAGTGCACATCAAAGTATTTTTTAAAATATTTTGGTTAAGCTTTCATTTATTTAATTTTTGTGAGAAATTTGGAAGTATTTTCAAGATTTCAAGCATACTATCGAGATGTTTGTATTATAAATAAGCAGCAAATCTCTTAATACCAATAGTCCAGTCAAATTGTAACAAAAAAACTCGAATGGTTACATTAATTAGGGTAGTTCCGATTTTTTGATATGTTGTATGGATTGGTACAGTGTTGAAAAATTCAAGTTTTCCAATTCCCCTCAACACCGCGGGCGCCGCCATCTTGAAAAACCGCTCAATTTTTGAACTTTTCCCAGTTTTCACAAAATATCTCCTAAAGTATTGGTCTGACAAAAAAACTCGTTTGCACTTTTATTACACTAGAGAACATTGTCTACAATTTGAGACAAAAATGAAATTTGTAGAGGTCTTCCCGAGATAGACCTCTTTGAAGTTTGAGAATTTTTCTCAAAAATGTAAAAAATTACAGATTTTTGGTCAGTGATTGCTTGATAGCAAGTAAATGGTGAATCCTACACTAGAGTTTGATATAACAATTATAGTAGAGGTAAGTAGCTCAAGTTTAAGACCAAGCTTATTCTTCTAGCTTCAATTCAAGCTTATTCTCTATTATTCGTTTAGACTACGAGATACAATCTTTTGAATATTTGTGTAGTTTTTTAGGAAAACACGTGATAACTTAATACTGACAAAATCAATGTATTTATTAAAAAACAAAAAAAAGGTTCATAGATTGCTAAGTTTGTATATCACATATATTCAGTGGAGTGCTCACTCGATGGACCCTTGGAATGATACATCTCCAAAAAATTTTTTTGAAATTGAAAAATTCTGTGATGTAAAATTAACATCATCAGAACTTGTTGACACGAGGCCTTCTCGAATAGCACGGGATAATGAAGATGCAACAAAGCTCTCTCAGTGACTTTCTGAACACAATCCATTACCTAAAATTGATGTGATATTGTCAATAGATTCAGGAATTGTGGGAGGTAATGAAGTAAACTGCCATTTGTCAGAAGAGATTGGGAGAGATATGATTTCAAAAATGATGGGGAAAAAATTCGAAAGTGTGAAATTCAAACGGAAGGGCAAAGTAGTGACATTTGCTTTTATTAACTGTTCCGTCAAAATTTGTAACATCAGCATTGTTGTGGATTCCCATATACTTTTTCACAGGTTATGCATAGCAAAGCAGTCAAATGACGATTTAAAAGTATTTTTCAAATTCGAACTGGCACTTTTTCCTATCTTGCTATTCACAGGAGAGAGCATGCGTAAGGGAACAAAATCTTCATTATATACATCATTCTCACATATTACAGAGGATGTAAAACCTGAAGGATCTCAATATGTCGTGGTTGATGGTGGTCATTTACTGCACAAAATTGTGTGGCGATAACAAGCCACATCTGGAGCAATAGCTGACAGATATGTTCAATACTTGAATAATAAATACGGTCAAGATATAGCTGCAATTTTTGATGGTTTCCCTGATGATGACAAAAAGAGCACCAAAAATTGTGAACAACTTCGACAGGCAGTCCATTTTTCTCCTGATGTAATGTTTCCTGAAGAAACAGTGTTACAATATACAAAAGAAAAGCTCCTTACAAATGAATGTAATAAGAAACGTTTTATCGAACTGCTCAAGAAGGCTTTGCAAAAAGCTAATATCTGCGTGCAGCAGGCAGTTGAAGATGCTGACCTCACGATTGTGAACACTGCCATTTCTGTTGCTCCTCAATATGACTATGTGCATGTAGTTGGTGAGGACATTGACCTTCTAGTTCTCCTAACTGCATTGGCATCGACACACAGTAATGTTTTTTCCCAAAAGTGTGGAAGAGGAAAAACGCCAGATAGTTATTACTCAACCACATCATTTAATCATAAATTCTTGAACGAACTTTTGTTTATTCATGCTATCAGTGGTTGTGATATCACATCAGCACTGTT
Source organism: Araneus ventricosus (assembly GCA_013235015.1). Taxonomy (NCBI): domain Eukaryota; kingdom Metazoa; phylum Arthropoda; class Arachnida; order Araneae; family Araneidae; genus Araneus; species Araneus ventricosus. The sequence goes on from BGPR01000349.1 coordinate 676,866, forward strand.
TGGCCAAGGTAAAAACAAATTTATTAGTTTATTTTTGAAACATGAAGAACTTTTGAATAGAGCAGCAACATTCCTTAATCCTCAAACAACAACAGAGCAAGTAACAGAAGCAGGGGAAAATGTTCTTGTTGCTTTGTATGGGGGAGATCCAGCAACTAAAAACCTTGATGAACTAAGGTACCACTCATTTGTTAAAGCTACAGCTAAAACTAAATTTAACCTCGCTAGATTGCCACCAACTACCGAGGCTGCTGAACTGCATGCCATGAGAAGTTACAACCAGGTACAAGCGTGGTTGGGAAACGAAAAAGATCCCTTGAAATGGGGCTGGATGCACCATTCAATCAGGCCTCTTCCGTAAGAAATCAGAGAAGGATCCAGCACCTGAGTCCCTCCTTCAATGCATTTCCTGTACTTGCAAAAAAGGTTGCACGAATGCATGTGGATGCAGGAAAGCAGGTCTGCATTGTTCTTTACTATGCAAACATTGCATTGGACAGTCTTGCGAAAATCCAATGCCAGTCATTTTAGACAACGAGTCAGAAGAGGGAGATTCTCCAGCACCAATTGACATGGTTGATGAACAACTGGAGTGTGAAGACATTGAATTGTAAGTAGTGTAATGTTACTATGCGCGGAATGGGAGCCAAAGCAACGAGGGACATGGCGCGGGTCCTTCAAAAGGTATGAAAATGTAAAGTTGTGGTTCAGCAGACATTTTTTTCATGAAATTTGTGTAGTGCATAATTTATTTATAATTATTTATCATTTATTTATTTATTTACATATTTATTGATTTATAATTCACAGAACTACTGAATATATGTGATATACAAACTTAACAATCTATGAACCTTTTTGTTTTTTATAAATACATTGATTTTGTCAGTATTAAGTTATCACGTGTTTTCCTAAAAAACTACACAAATATTCAAAAGATTGTATCTCGTAGTCTAAACGAGCTAGAAGAATAAGCTTGGTCTTAAACTTGAGCTACTTACCTCTACTATAATTGTTATGCCAAACTTTAGTGTAGGATTCACCATTTACTTGCTATCAAGCAATCACTGACCAAAAATCTGTAATTTTTACATTTTTGAGAAAAATTCTCAAACTTCAAAGATGTCTATTCTCGGGAAGTATTAGAGCTACAAATTTCATTTTTGTCTCAAATTGTAGACAATGTTCTCTAGTGTAATAAAAGTGCGACGAGTTTTTTTTGTCAGACCAATACTTTAGGAGATATTTTGTGAAAACAGGGAAAAGTTCAAAAATTGAGCGGTTTTTCAAGATGGCGGCGCCCGCGGTGGTGGGGGGAATGGGAAAACTTCAATTTTTCAACACTGTACCAACCCATACAACATATCAAAAAATCGGAACTACCCTAATTAATGTAATCATTTATGACAATTTGACTGGACTACAACAGGATTCAAATTTCGCCCCTAAAGGATTTGATGTTACTTCTCTTGATTGCGTTATTTTAAATTTAGTTTTTTTTTCATTAAGTCTTGTTAACTTTACAGATATCTTATTGCTCTTTGGCCAAGTATACAATGACAAAACCACATTTTGGCGCTCTTTCAAATAAATGCTTTAAATTTTGCTGTTACTGATGGAACGTACATATAATTAACCATTATAGCCTTTATTAATTTTTTGTTAATGTTTTAAAAGAGAAAAGTCATATTGGGTTATTTAGTAAATAAGTGAGATCAAATTTTGATGCACACGTTGCAATGGAAAAAAAGTAGAATATGAATAGAATCCGACATACAAATGTAAAAACAAAATTATTGGTTTTACTAATTCAAATTATGAAAACAAAGAATCAATTGAAAATGAACAACTCATTTCTTGTTTCCATAATTTCTGTTATTTAATAATGTTGATAACAAGTCCTTACAGTGTAAAGGCGGCCATTCACTTCACAGATAAACTGGATATTTTGGAACGCGAGAAAGAAAAAGCCATCAAAATCAATGGAAATCAGGCTTGTGGTAGTTGGAATTCCGTCTGGACTGTCTGGAAAACGCTGGAATTTAAAGTCTCGCATCAGAGGGACCCTGGAGGCTAGCGAAAAGAACAATGCCTTACGCAGATTGAAGCCTCGCATTGAGGGTAGCATAAATTAAAATCTACTGACTGGGGAAAATCGAAGAGCGATTAACAAGCATCTGTATAGAGGGAAAGAAGATCGCTTCCCCCTACCTTCGTTCAGAGTTAGTGTCCTTTTAAATAACAAGTAAATGGCGTGCCTTTTTTCAATTAAAATGGGTGAAAAAAAACGGGCTTAGGGACAAATGGCATGGCTATCCTTCAAGTGAATGACCGGCTTAAGTGAGGAATAGGGTACAGTTCACTTTTAATGCCACTACCTTCCACAGGCATTTTCTGACAAGCAGGCCCTTTTTTGATATTTTGACTTGCTTCAACGATACAATATGATTAATTTCGGTATCCGTCAACACATTTGTCGAAATCATGTTTAAGAAACTGAAATCGAATGGGATTCATGATGAATCCATTCGATTTCTGTGCTGATTTACTTTGTTAGGTGGTTGGAGGTGTCCAAATTGGGAAAGTGAAAATTGGGAAATACAAACCTGTGCAATTTTGAACACCTAACATAAACAAAAAGTAATTTAACACAACCACATAAAAGAGAAAGATTCCAATAAACAAATTACCTTGTTAAAAAATCACGAGTTTTATTATCCTCGGCTGCTTCTTCACAGACAATGCTCCCAGACTGCGCTTCATTTCTCTGTTCACTTCTAGAAACCCACGATGAATATTCTTCCTTGGTGGATTCGTTGTTTCCATGATTTGAAAATCCCTTAGGAACACATTGTTCTTCAACCTGACAGCAATTAAACTCTCCAGTTGAAATCACAAGAATTTCATAAGGTCGGTCGGCCTTTGTTTCAATTTTTTCTTTGGGTTTATGCATCGCCTCTGAGTTCAATGGAATGGAACTATTTGTTCCCGAGCTTTTAAAGCCGTAAGATGTCATCACTTTATCATGATCAGAGCTGCAAACCGGATAGTAACATCCAATATTTCCAATCTCTTTTACATCCATGCGATAAAGGGTGACGGGATCAATAGTAGATTTTACTGCAAGAGGTGAGAAATTGCTGGAAGCTATTCCATTATATTCAATTATGGGATGCGTATCATCGTTTGTCCATTTACAAATATTATTATCATCATCTTTCTTTTCTGCGATTCCATCACATTCAATTATGGGATGCGTATAATCGTTTGTCCATTTACAGATATTATTATCATTATCTTCCTTTTCTGCGATTCCATTACATTCAATTATGGGATGCGTATCACCGTTTGTCCATTTACAAATATTATTATCATCATCTTTCTTTTCTGTGACAAAGTATTCAATTTCGTCTTTTGGATTGCGTATTTTCTCAAAAGGAATTTCGTCTGAAAAATAATAACAACTCTATACTGCTATTACAATCTCGACAGTTGCACTGACAGTGATTTGTATTATTAAACTTTTATCACGTGTCATCTAAAATTCGATTATCCGCAGGGACCGCGGATTCATACCCCCCCCCCTGTCGGGGACGCTGTGCCCTTTCCCCGTCGGGGAAAATTTTTGTATCCCGTTCATGCAAAGGGTTATTCAACTATTAGATAAATAAAGATCTGGTGAAAATTCGAGGTCAATTTCATTACACTCCTCCCCCCGTACAGCAAGTCGTGCCCCCCTGACGGGCACACTCTAAAGCCACTCCTGAATATCCATGCAAAGAATAAACAATTCTGAAAAAGTGTTTTTTTTATAAGTCAAAGAATCATTTATTGACAATAATTATTGATTTAAAAGTTTAATTACAATTTTGTAAGCGCTTGCATTAATTAAATTAACGAATTTTGAAAACTTGATGACTAAAATATCTGTTGTTAATTTTAGGTATACTGTTCGTTTCAAAAACCCGAGACTAGCACTTTTGGACGATTTTACTACGAAAAGGGGTGACAGGAAATGAGTAAGATGAGCGGTTTCCCGGAGTTCTTTGTTAGGTCATGAACTTCGTCTAATATGGCGTGTTTTTTAGTTAGTTTTTTAATTAGTCTTTACATAAATTAATAAATGAAAATAAAATGTCTCTATATACTGCGAAATTAAATGCAAACATCCCCCCTCCATTTTTCATTTCACCGATTTCTGCATTTGTTTTTAATGAAATGTAGCAATGGTACTTTTCCTGTCTCGAAATTATATTCCTCAGGATACCATTTATAGGTTAAAGTAAAGTTTACGGTGCGAAACCCTTTCTCTCCGCTTTAGCTCGCCAATTCCTTGCTGCCAAGCAGAAGACGGATTGGCGACGTCAGAACATTTGTTTTGGTTGAGCAGGAATGTTCCTATTCGTGTCTTGTTCGCGCAGGAATCGTTACGTTTTTATTTCGCGCTTCAGCGCTGCGATTTTATTGGTCAGGTATGTGCTATGTACGCTTTCATTGGTCGATTTCTTCGAATTTGAATAAACTTCGTTTGGAATTCTACATTTTGATTTTACTACATTTGATACAAATAAAATGACAATAAATAAAATTTAATAGATTAACACTTTTCTGTGTGTTTCACTTATCAATGAAAAAGCGAAGTTCTTCGCTCCCTTTGACGAAGAAATGTTTTGAGGTAAGAATACATTTTGGAATTAAAAAAAAACCTTTGATTCGTAACTTTCAATGAACAAGCGTAGCTATTAGTTTCCCGCTTTGCTGAAAGAGAAGCCGCTGATGTTTTCTTAAGTTTAAAAAATTTGCCCGGAACACACTTGCAATGCTGGAGCCATTGCGTGCACAAGGCATCAACAATGAAATGCTCATTGCCCACCCAAAACAAATGTTCTCACATTGCCAAGCCATCTTCGCTCTTGGCGACAAAAAGTTGGCGATGCTAAGTAGAGAGGAACGGCTTCGCACCGTAAACTTTACTTTTACCAATTTATAAATGGTGAAATGCAAATAAAAATTAAAACTTACCGTCATCTAAGAGCTGCAAAATTTCAAAGCTAGAATCTTCTTTCAGCGGTATCCAATCACCCTAAAAATTAACCAGTCATAAATAAAATAAAATAGTTTCATTCTATTCGGCTTGAATCACAAATACTTGATTTTCTTACTTAAATAAGCATACAATGATGCTCCTCACTTATTTCTCCGCAGTAAAAATAAAAGGTTGTTTTCTGATGCAAAAATCTATGATGCAACAATAGCGGATAAATAACAAAACCGCCATACGCTGCAAAGAGTGCACTAAAATAAACAATTCAAACAAACAATTTTGAAACTTTGAATGTAAAAACTGATAATTCAATAAGAATATTAACAGACATTTTTATCTTTAAATTGTGAGTTCTGAGATTCAATCTTGTACTGCCTGATAAATTTTTCTTGCAGATGGCAATTGTTAAAAGTAATAACTGAAGAAGTAATATTAATTTTCCGTTAGACGGGCGCAAATGTCGCCAATTGTGAACCAAACGCGAGCCAAGTTGCCAAGAGCGAAGCGATTTTCCGTTAGCCGGGCACAGATGTCGCCAATTGTGAACAGCCAAGTCGCCAAGAGCGAGGTGATTTTCCGTTAGCCGGGCGCAAATGTCGCCAATTGTGAACCAAACGCGAGCTAAGTCGCCAAGAGAATGGTTGTAAGAAATATGGCGGAATTCTACATTATTTGGCGATTTTTCGCTTGCGTACGGCTAACGGAAAAGTGCCTAATATTATTATCATAAATGCCATATTCTGTCATTCAAATCCACTCTGAACTATTTTATTAAATATCAACCTATCTATATTTCCAGAAAAAACATTCAACATATTTCACAATATTCTTGAAGACTTAAAAATATATTATTAAGAAATATTCCTTCTCATTTTTTTTTCATTTTCTGATTTTCTTAACAAAATATCCTTCATTGGAACTTTTCGACTCGCAAATACATGTTAATATTATATCATTCAAAGGTACTTTTCCGTTAGCCGGGCGCAAGCGAAAACTCGCCAAATAATGTAGAATTCCGCCAAATTTTTTACAACCATTCTCTTAGCGACTTGGCTGGCGTTTGGTTCACAATTACATTTGCGCCCGGTTAGAGGAAAATCACTTCGCTCTTGGCGACTTGGCTCGCGTTTGTTTCACAATTGGCGACATTTGAGCCCGGCTAACGAAAAATCGCTTCGCTTCTTGGCGACTTGGCTGTTCACAATTGGCGACATTTGCTCCCGGCTAACGGAAAATCGCTTCTTGGCGACATTTGCGCCCGGCTAACAGAAAATCGCTTCGCTTGGCGACTTGGCTCGCGTTTGGTTCACAAATGGCCACATTTGCTCCCGGCTAACGGAAAAGTACCCATTCAAATAATTTATTTTGAGTACGAGCTATATATGCAAAAGAATAGACGATTCATTGCTTTCGATTGGCTTTTTCAAGTAGCTTATCGTTTTTTGAGATTGTTCATGCTTTCCTGTAAAAATTTCAGGGATTTCGACGATTTACAGTATCATTAACACAACACAGGTAAGTTTATACGGACCAAACCGTAAATTTATTTACAACAACAAAAAGAACTCAAGTTCGCATTAATACATCTCAAAAATAAATATAAAATGAATAAAGATAGACTCACATTAAGAAGAAACCTGGTTGCACTATTATCACTGCGCAGGTGGTACTCAAGGTTTATACTTTTTAGTCACAATTAAGTCAAAGCTGTCTTCTAGTCACTTATTAATTTCCTCATTGGAAGCTGAGGCTTCATTCCATGAGTTGATGAAATGCTAGTTAAATGCTTAAATCTTTCATTTCATGCCAAAATTTCCTAAAAATCGCCAACTGTCGTCCCATGCATGTCGTAGTTTATGTTGGAGTAAAGCTTTGATTGATAATTAGGTACAGCTTTGATATACGGCATCACTGGCGATAATTTTGTTTTGGCGACTTTTTTCAACAGCTTCAATGTAGGACCCCATTGGCGATATTTTGTTTTGGCGACTTTTTTCAACAGCTTCAATGCAGGATCCCATTGGCGATATTTTGTTTTGGCGACTTTTTTCAGCAGCTTCAATATAGGACACCATTGGCGATGTTTTGTTTTGGCGACTTAACGATACGATGTTCGGAACATCTTATCGCAAAAAAAAAGTCGCCAAAGCAAAATTATCGCCAGTGATGCCGTATATCAAAGCTGTTCCGATAATTATATTCATAAAAGCAGTATTGAAAGTCGCAGTAAAAATATCGCATTGCTTGATATGTGGTTATAATAGGCATAAAACAGTTTGTACTTAATTAATTGTTTAATTGCAAATTAAAATAAGTAATTTTTTGATAAAAATTTAAGCAGCATTTTCTGTATTTGTAACCTTATGGGCTGAAATCTAGAAGTTGGTAGTGGTGAAATGAAGTGCAGTTGCCAAATTATTGCTTTGGCGGTGTTTTAAGAGTGTGTACCAACTTCTAGATTTCAACCACTTTATGTAATAATAATTTAAATCCATCTTGAATTGACTACACAGAGATGTGAGTAAGGAAAGATGAAATTCCAATCTTTTGCGAAAATAACCATCTCAGTACCTGTACAACATATTTTACAAAATGTATAACTGCTAATTTAAACCTATTGATATATTTAAGTTGCGCTACTAACCTCCATTAAGCAATCTTTACAGCTGCAAATTAATACAACAAAGCCTTTTCAGAATTTTCAGTGTAGATTTTGATATATTTCATTGTAAGACTGAACTACTGGGACTAGACAAAAACATTCATTTGTCTAATTTTAAAGCTTGGAAACTCGTGCTGCAAATTACTAAATTGAATACGCACGCAATATGAAATAAAGAATGAAATATTTGCTAATTCTTAGGCAATTAATTAATTATTAGAATACTAATTTTCAGAAGAGCCAATTTATTTTTGAAATTTATTCAACTGATTTTCAGGTTAATTTTTCCACGTTTTAATTATTATTCTAACATTGATGTTGACGATGCGGAAAGATTATAAAACACGTTGGCATTTGTGATTTATTTATTTAAGATAGACTGTTGCATTTGGCAACATTCAGTCCTAAGAGGATGCACACTATTTTAGGATCTAATATGTGTTTATCAAACATAGAGCGGACAAAAGAGAAAAGCTTTATTATTATAAAGTTCAAACAATACTGAAACTTAAAACCGATATTTTAAAACTATTTTTCCTCTATTTTGACACACACACAAAAAAAAATCCATCAATTATTTCCCTCATTCTACAAATTTAGCTAAAATGTGGGTACAGCTTTGATATATACGGCACGTTCCGGGATAACGCAACAGGCATATGGTAACCTGTATGAACACAAGTTTGGGTATCACCAAGAGTTCTGACGAAACTTCCTCCAGCAATATTCGGTAACTCCTTCCGTCTGGATGGTCAGGCCTATTAAGCTTATGGTTCATCGCCATAAATTAATCAAAATCATACGAGGTTACTGAACATATCGTTGCAGTCTTATTCGCCTCTAGACGTTCATCAACTTGACACATATTGGCGGCAGTTTTTCGTAGCAAAACAACTACTTCAGCTAAAAATTTCATCGCTGAAAACTCTTCGATCTACAAACTCTTGCTGTATTTCGCTGAAATATCTCGCTGGTGATTACAAAGACTTCTACCTATGGATTATCGGTACATCTGTAGGGACGAGAACCGAATAGAGCCTAACGGCCCCCGGACGCATCACTGGCGATAATTTTGTTTTGGCGATTTTTTTCAACAGCTTCAATATAGGACTCCATTGGCGATATTTTGTTTTGGCGATTTTTTTCAACAGCTTCAATATAGGACCCCATTGGCGATATTTTGTTTTGGCGACTTAATGATACGATGTTCGGCTAGGCGACGAAAAGTCGCCAATACAAGATCATCGCCAGTGATGCCGTATATCAGAGCTGTTCCAAAATGTCATATCCGCGGCAAAGAAATTGTAAACCTCAACTAGCCGGAGTCAACTTATACGGTATGACACATTATTGTGTTCAGCTTCGTCGTATAGCGAAAAGAATCAAGGGCACAGCTTTGATATACGTATCACTGGCGATATTTTGAGATTTCGGCGATTTTTTACACTTGTCGCCGAAAGACGCCATTTTCCAGGTAGGAAGTAAAACCAGCGGGAGTGTTCTCCCCTAAACTTTCTCGTATACTTCCCCCAAAAGGTGCCGTTTCTACTTCCCCTGCGTGGCTAAAAAAATTCGAACCTACTGTTATCCAGAATCCAATGACCATCAGAAGGGTTTTCAATATAGTGATTGAAAAATATCTAGGCAAAGAATTCTAAGAGATGCGTACCGATTAAAACGCATCTGTCGCACACTGCTAGGTTTCACTCTTGCCGTCTCAAGGACAAACTGACGTAATCGCTCCTTTCGCGAGCACAGACGTACGCATGCGTGTGGAGATTGCGGATTGGTTTCAATGGTAAATTATACAGACCGACAGACAGTCAACCCGTTGACGGATTTTGCCCAAAATTTTATACGGACCTACATTCATGACGATAAAACTGTGTACCAAATTTTATCCATCTAGCTATTCAAGTTTTTGAGTTATAGTGTTCACATGACTTCGGACATACAGACAGACAGACTTCCCGTTGACGGATTTTATCCAAAATTTGATAGAAACCTACAAACTATGTGTAAAGACCACATACCAAATTTCATCCCCGTAGCTCTAATAGTTTTCGAGTTATCGTGTTCACGGACAGACAGACATAATTCCAAAATTGTGTTTTTCGGACTCAGGGAAGTCTAAAACGTGGAGATTCGTCAAAATCTCGAGTTCGAATTTTTTGACGATTACAATACTTTCTCTTTGTATACTTCGTATACGAGAAAGTAAAAATGAGCTAGATTCCTAACATTCAATAAAAAAGCGAAGCGAAGCCGCTGATGTTTTTTTTTAAAGTTAAAAAAAAGTTTGAAATCTAGAAGTTGTTACACACTCTGAAAATGGCGCCAAGTCGCCAAAACAAAAAAAAATATTCTGCATTTAGCTGTGGCGACTTGGCGCCAATGAAATGCAGAAGTCAACGTCTTGCTTTGACGATTTGGCAGCGTTTAAAGAGTGTGTACCAAGTTCTAGATTTCAACCAAAAAAAAAATTGCCCGGAACGCATTCGCAAGAGAACCATATGCAACAAAACAGTCGTCATGTTTGTTTAGGCAACACAATCGACGCCATGTTTGTTTACTTAAAAAAGTCGCCGAAATTGCAAAATGTCGCCAGTGATGCCGTATATCAAAGCTGTTCCGAATCGATTATGCATTTTGTGCCTCTTACGATTGACCGATTGGGTCCAAAATTTACCACCTATCTACAATTTTGGTGTCAAATCCACATTCCAAATTTCAATTATCTAGCTTCTTGCAATTCTGAGCCATCAAGTTCACATAAACAGGGAATCAACCAGCTGATGGAAGAGTACAAAATCAAATAAAGGTCCACAATTTTGGTGATAAAATCATATTTCAAATATCATCCATCGAGCTTGTTACATTTTTTAGGAACAGCTTTGATATATGGCATCATTGGCGATACTCTTTTATTGACGACTTTTTTTGTCGCCTAACCGAACATCGTATCGTTAAGTCGCCAAAACAAAACATCGCCAAGGGATCGTATATTGAAGCTGTTGAAAAAAGTCGCCAAAACAAATTATCAGTCGACGTATATCAAAGCTGTACCCATTTTTAAGTTGCCTTGTTCGCATGCACACGGACGGACAGACAGACTTCCTCCGGACGGATTTCCCCCAAAATATGCTATAGATAGGCCACATACCAAATTTTATTCGTCTAGCTCATTTCGTTCCCGAGTTGTCGTCTTCACAAACACACAGCATTTCAAAAATAGTTTCCTCGCAGTCAGGGAAGTTTGAAAACACATGGAGGTTCTTCAAAATCTCGAGGTCGAATTTTTTGACAATTACAATTCTTTGTCTTAGTGAATTTCGTATGTGAGAAAATAAAATGTCGGTTTCAACTTCACAGAATGTCCTTTCCTCCGCAGATAAATTATTAGGCTACTTTTGAATCAGCGATACGCGACTGCATTAATTAAAATTCTTATATCTTTTAATATTCCATTATTGGCGACCTTGTACTAAAGATTTAAGTCCAAATAAACGACAAGTTGTCATACTAAACAAATAGACAGTTTTAGTTAGAAGCTATACGAGAGCTATTTTGAGATGGAACACGTAACTTTGAGCTTGCTCAAAATGACAAGGGCGACACCTAAAGCTAGCGCCCTCTTTCCAAATTTCCACACCACACTAATGGGATAGCGCTTGAGACACGGCACATTTAATGTGCACTATCCCTCCCGACTTGAAGTCTGTCTCTCCATCTGTGTGCATGATAACTTAAAAATGCAACGAGTGGATGGATGAAATTTATTTTGTGTTGTGAATTAATTTATTACTTAAATTGATTAAGTATTAATCAATTTAAGTAAGAGCATAACATAGGTTCCACTTTTTTATAATACTCTTATTTATTTATTTATATAATAAATACACCTCTTTAGTTTCACAAAAGACGCTAACAAAAAGAGGCAATTGCAATAAAAATATATATACACATAACTACAGTCGACGCTCGTTATAACGATCCTCTGCGTCCCACAGCAAAAGGTCTTTATAAAGAGTGGTCGCTATAGTGGATATAATTTTAAAAAATGTACACATGCTCGCTCAGCAGTTCCGTAAAAATAGGCGATTTTTAAAGAGGTTCCAACTAAATACTCAAATTATTATTTATCATTGGTATTATAAATAAAATTTTATCAATTCAAAATATATTTCTAAAACAAATTTTAAAGTAGAAAATAAAGGGCGTTATATACTTACAAAACATTTATTTTCTAAAGGAAATGAATCAGAAATAGTTGTTTGTCTTTTCTGCATATATTTTTACAAAACATAATTTTCCATTTCAGTTAAAGATGATAAATAATGTTCTGTATTTTCTTGTCTTTCAGAAAACCATTTTAAAGTCTCAATAGCACTTGAAGCATTTTTTATTCTAGGCTATTCTAATTTCCGCGCTGTGGTGAGTAGTAATTCCTTCGTCATCAAAGTTGAACTGTGACACTGAAGACTCTACATCTACGAAGTTAGGCAATATAATAATCAAGGTCGTTAGAGACATGTTCTTTTTGGAAAAATATGGGGAAGAGTGTCCGCTGAATTCGGACGTTGCATTGGGATTAGACGACACTGGACGGTCGTTATACCGGAAGTAAAATAACATAGTGAATAGGGAAACATAGTTGGGGATTTTATCACTGGTCGTTATAATGGAATGGTCTTTATGATGTGTGGTCGTTATAACGAGCGTCGACTGTATTCATAAAAGAAGATCAGTGACGAATCCGGGTGGGGAGCTATGGGGTTGCAGCCCCCCAGAGCTAAACCAGAATTTTTTATTTTATTTAAAACTAGCAGAACGCGCACGGCGTTGCCCGTGGAATCAGGACTTCAAAAACATGAAAAAAAAAAAAAGAAATCGTCCACAATGACACGGAAAAGTTTTGAAATAAAATCAAAACAAAAGATACACATTGATTTTCCCGCGATAATGACATGTAGAAAAGCAGTATAGAGTACGTTATTCCAAAACAATAAAAAAAAATTGCAACGTGAAAATCTTTATTATACAGCAATCGTGTATCTAAGTTATGCTGATGCAATACAGTCTCAAACCACAGTACCGTGACAATTGAAGGTCACGACAGTACCCCTTCGTCACCCCCTGGAGCTTGCGCAAAAAGCTATGGCACATTTTACGCAGATGGTAAAGAAACTCTTTTAGTTCATCACGAAAAAAATTCTCTCATAATTCAGCGAATTACGTTAGAAGTTCAAAGCCAACTTATCACCCATGTCAGAATATTCCAGCACTGCTTAATTTACGACTAAACCCTTGCATCCAACGAAATGATTTCAAATTATTCCTAGCAAAACATGCTAAAAAGTGAGGAGAGAATAATTCCAACAGATGGCGCTAGCCGTAGCCAGGGAGAAACTCACCGTTCCGGAGAAAGAACTTCATTCGAAAAGAATTTTTTAAACCTTTAAGAAAAAAAATTATTAAAAACGAACGGACAAAGATATTTTAACCGTTCTTGTTTTAAATGAGAGATAAATACTTCTGTTGTTACCACAAAAAAAACTGAAAATCATAGGTTTATTAGAAGGTTGGATGCGAGTAAATAAAAATTGACAGTTAAAAATATAAGAAGAAAGTGACAATTTTTTAAAAAATTCTCAAAATTCAGTAATTTACGATAGAAATTCAAAACTAACTTCATTAGAACGGAAATCGCGTGCTCTTTCCGATGGTCTATCTATTTTTGTCGTACAATTATTTGAAACCATTCTATTGAGAAATTAGTGCGAAAAATCAACCAAAACAACACAAAACATTAAATAAAAAAATTTCTAGATTAAAATTTAAAATTTCGGCTTCGAGGTGCATTCAGTCACCATTACGACTATCTGTGTGCCGAATTTCATGGCTGTAAGTGCGATAGATTCGTCTGGACATCGCAGACAAACACACACACACACACGCACGCACACAAACATTGCCTTTTATAATAAGTATAGATATAGATAGATATAGATCACCACAACTGTTTGTTCTCAGTTTACCTTTAAAAAAAAAAGAAAATGACAGAAGGCTGGCTCTTTCAAACAGCCGCTGATGTTAAAGGCGTAGGACCACTTTGATCGCGTGACTCTCTTCCGATTTTCAATTTTTTTTGTAACTTCTGTTGTTACCCTTTATCTCTAAAATAAGACATTAGTTATGTTTTAAACATAATTAGTTACCGAGATACAGAGGATCTCCCATACAACGTTTTCTGTGGCGTTTTGGAGTGTGAATCAAATTCCTTCCTGAGACCCCAATTGGAGGAACGTAGTCCTACGTTAAAAATAATAAAAACGTGACAACATTGCCTTTCTGGCTTGACAGGCTCGAAAATTTTCCTACTTTTCTAGTCATTCCATTTGCACTTGTAGCGTTGAAGTGGCCGAAAACATTTTTTGGCTAGTTATTTCGTTGTATCTTTTATTAAATTATCGAAAGTATTGTTGTGCTCTTTTATACTTATTTTCAAGTGACTAAAGTCTGTAATTTTAAAGTGTTTTGGGTTACGTAAGCCATGAGGTTTGACATTCGTCATGGAGCTACAAAATTTTTGTGACCTCACCTCCCCCCCAGACTCAAATCCTGGCTTCGCCACTGAAAAAGATCTATACTTATAAAAGGAAATGTTTGTGTGTATGCGTGCTTGTGAGCGATGCCCAGACGAATCTATAGCACTCACAGCCATGAAATTTGGCACACAGGTAGTCGCAAAGGTGACTCAATGCACCTCGAAGCTGGAATTTTAAAATTCAATCTAGAAAATTTTTTTATTTAATGTTTTGTGTTGTTTTGGGTCATTTTTGGCACGTTTACGGCTGTAGTATCTTTTCTAATGATCGTTGAAAAACAATCAATGCATCATCGGATAGAACAAACAATTTTCGTTCTAATGAAGTTTGTTTTGAACTTCAAAGGTAATTTACTGAATTTTGAGAAATTTTTTAAAATAGTCAGTTTTGTCATCGAAATTTAATTTTTGTTTTTAAATTTGCTGCATCCAACGTTCTAATAACACTATTATTTTCATTTTTTTCAGCTTATAACTGGAACGGTTCTGTCGTATTTAAAACAAGAACGGTTAAAATATTGTTTCTCGTTTTTTAAATTAATTTTTTCCTGGTCAGATGAAAGATATTTTTATCTACCGAGCTCCCTCCCGCGACACTTTGTCGGTACGGTGCAGAGCGCAGGTGACGTCTTAACCTTCAACTGAATGACTTCGATTATTATTTTCGGCAGTGTCTTAACATGTTTATGTCTCGCATATTTTATTTGTTTTATAATAATCATTTTCACGTTGCAATTTTTTAACATTGTTTCGGATTAACGTACTCTGTATTTTCTACGGTTGAAATGTCATTATTGCGAAGAAAAATAAGCGGAAAAATCAATAATGTGCATCTTTTGTTTTGCTTTCAGAACTTTTTCATGCCATTGTGGGCGTTTTTTTAAAAGTAGATTCCTTATAGGAAGTCTACCTATTACAATGGTTCTCATGACGCGACCGAGTTCATAGATGGGATAACCAGCTCAAAGGGAGGTTGAAATGGTAGGGGACAGAAAATTTCATTTTCCCACAATTCCCTTACGATTGAAGATAGAAAGAAAATTCAAATTAGGCGAATTATCGCTTTTTCACAACAAAGAACTTTTGTATTGAAAATTTTTTGACAGCCACAATTGCTTAGAAGTTATGAGCTAAAAAGCCATTTTCAATCCCCTTCCCCCAACTTATAATTTCCCCATAGATCTGTTATGCCGAAAGATAGAAAAAAATTTCAATTAGGCGAAATTTCACCTTATCATAAGGAATAACTTTTATACTCAAAGTTTTATGTCTGCTAGAATTGCTTATAGTTATGAGCTGAAAAGCGATATTCAATAACCCCTATTTATCATTTTTCCCATAGCTCCGTTACGATTGAAGATAGAAAGAAAATTTCAATTAGGGGAATTATCACCTAATCATAACAAACTACTTTTAAATTGAAAGTTTTTTGACAGCAAGAATTACTTAGAAGTTATGAGTTCCTATCAGCCGCATTCACTTCCACTTTTTATAAGGCAAACAAGTTGATATACCTGGCTTTGCTCCGGATTAAAATGTTTTCATGTTTAATATTTTTAATGTAAAAATTACTATTGTATAAATATTACAATACACAAATTCCTTTTCTGATCTGAAACGTTTTTAATTAAAATGAGAATATCACTTGAACCAGACGATTTTTAAAAACAGCTTTTTTCTCCATACATTATTATTTGCTATATAGGTACTTCAAATTTTGTTGACAATTACTAAAGTAAAAGAAAGATTTGAATGAATATTTTGAAACAATTAAATTAACTAGTTAACTAATTAATTTAAAGCATGAAAATAAATCAAGAGTTGGTCCCGGTATAATTTGTTAATCGTGTACTTTTAAAATTTTCTTTTATCATTCTTCCTTCTGGAAACAGTTCTTCATATTAATTTTGTTCGTCAACAAGAATATTGTTACAAATTAAGTTTAAAATTAATTTTGAAAAAAATATTAAAATGAGAGAAACAAATTTATGGAAATGAAAGATATCGCGAAAAAACGACTTGCTTAATTTTTAATTAAGTGAAATTTTAAGCAACTTTTAGGCTTTGAAAAGTTGAAGATGACCTTTCTTTTTTCTTAAATAAAAAGTGTTCAAAGTTTGGTTGAAATCAGTCCAGTGGTTTAGAAGGAGATGGGGAACATACATACATAGTCACAATGACTTTTATTTAAATTAAGATAATTATACGATTAAGATTGCTGGCAAATAGTATGAGCCACGAAAAAAGCTTTTAGTGAAAAATTTTTCGCAATTATTTATTTAATTTTAATTAAGTAATTAGTTAATTTTAAATAAGTAATTAGTTACTTTTAATTAATCAAACAGTTAATTTTAATAGTTAATTTGATAATTAGTTAATTTGTCAGATTACTTTAATTTGATATTTAACTAAACATGGCGGGACCATTGTAACATCTGCCCCTGGACTCCAAAATCTGGACAGACTAACCAAAGAACTTATAAGACATTACATTCTTTGGACTAACCTCCCCGCCCCCTGGCGGATAAAACAACGAAGAAGAGACGTTGGACTGGAGAGAGAGACGAACGCTGGGTGATGGAAGCGAAATGGCGCCTTGCTTTGTTTGAAGTTTCTGTAAAATGTTTCGCTCGGTTTGTTTTAAGTGATATGTGTTAAATGTCGTGTAATGTGTGTCATGTCTTCATGTGAGAATTAAATCCTGAAAAGACACATGGTCATACTTCCCTACAACACATCACATCGGTACACCATGATTTGTTTAATAAAAATTCAATATAAAATAGCCGAAAACGATAGATATTTAAATAAGAGTTCCGTTTATCCTTTTTGATATTGAAATATATCTCCATAACTTTAAAACAGTTTTAGGATTTTCTGCCTGAGTAAATGTCTATCTAACCGTCCATGGAGATTTAAATTTACTGTTCAAATTGGTTGCATTCATATCCTATGTTTTAAACACACGTATTAAATTTGCCACTCACAATGTTTAATAATTTTTATTCTCTTATGTGTTAAGAATTTAGTGACTATTATCTCTGTAACCAGGGAGTTCTCTAAATGAACCCACTTTAGTAGCGTTTAAATGTTTCATGTCATGTGATTTTACCATATGACAAAGTAATGTTCGCACAATTATATGGTAACCTAGATTAAATAAACTACTCTAGAGTCTTTCTTCATTCGTGTCAAGTGTCAATTTCTTGCTACTGTTTCAGATAGGCTGGCTTAATGTTATCTAGGAGATATTTGAGCTGCTGGGATATTTATTTCTTTATGACTCCTACCTGTTGAATGATTATGTGTTGAGATATAAAAAAAATTGATCAATGTACTGACCGATAAATTTAGCATAATCTTTTGGAATGAAAAACGGAATGATAAAACCTTCATACAGTAAAAAATTAGGTATCATGAAAACAGAAACACAGTGTAAAATATTGCAATGTGTGGAAACAATAAAGTCATTGGCTATGTCTGCATTGATCAATATGTAATGTTTCATTACTTTTGTAACATTAACGTAAAGGAATCTACCTTTGCCTTCAAGCTTGCCGAAAAGGGATTTTTTTAACGTAATAAACTGTCATTTTTGAAAAAGAAAAAAAAAATATATGACTTTTTTCTGTTGTCTGATTGACTCTTTTATTCTGCCCACGTTTATTTGAACACTTATGCAAATTTTATGAATTAAGCAAATTTATGGTTTTGCTTCCTAGAACTAAAAGTCTAATCAAAATTAACTAATAAATCGAGTCCAGGTGCCATGAATAATTCCGAATCAAGTTGTCTTTTTAAAGAGTTTATTGACAACAAAAAACTTAACGATAAGGATTAAATTTCTACTTATTAATCAAAGTTATTCCAAGATAAACACTTCATGATTAATAATTACAAGAAGAAACATTCCGTAATTAATGTATTACAAGAATTCGGGTAAATTTCGTGAATCCAGCTGCAGCCTGGAAGCAGCCAACTGATCAACACCAAGAATTAGACTGAAAATTCCATGAATATGATGAATTCGGCAGCTAGCCTGGAAGCTAACCGATCGAGAGTAACATCAAACTTCGACTCACTTGTAATCTGGAACAAATATAATTAATATCCTTTTACAGCACACCACGTGGTTCTGACATCTGAGCTCAGAGAACACGTGCGCAAACCACGTGACTGCATCCATTTCCAACAACTTATATTAATAGTACTCGCCGAGACGAACAGAATACAAAGCAAAAAAGATGCAATGGAACAAAGGCTAGCATAAATGAGTTTTAACATTTTTAATTTCTAATTTACTCAATTTCGCAGCATGGGTTTCGTGTGTCGTATCATGACGATTTTGTACGCAAGTTCAAATACATTTAGACACAGTGGCGGCTCGTTCATTAAAAAGTCCACTGCAAAGCTGCCGTCCCTCCTGAAATTATTTTAAAAGCTTGATTTCCGTTTTTATTCTTATTTGCTTACTCTTTCAATTTGAGAGTTCTATGATCAACGAAAATGGAAAAAAGTAATAACAAACGTAAAAGGAAGACGGAAAATCAATCAAGAATTAAGAGAGACACTGATTGGAGCTGTAAAGATATTTGCTGCCCCCCCCCCCAAAAGAATCAACTGAGTACCTCTGAGCGATTAATCGGTAGAGACAAAGCAACAGAAGCTGAACGTTGCAAACCTACAAAAAATTGTATTTTCACAGCTTTCACTGAGCGAAAAATTGAATATAAAAAATGCATGTCGCATTATGCCGGATTTGAACATTGTTCAAAAACCCAGTACCAGAGAAAGCTTTTGCATCACTGCTTGAGTCTGGGCTGACGAGCCGCCACTGCTCAAAACAGTTATTTACTGTACTTTCTCTATGGAGAAACCTCTTGATAGTGTCTCCTAGATTATATTAGAGACTAGCCGACTTCGACGACCAGCTTGTTCGTCGGGAATATAATTTCAACAGAATCTCTTATACATAATTTGATATTCATGTTTCTCTTAGCAAAGTCATTTGAAATTTTAAATTGTAATAGACATTAAACCCATTCTCCTTTAGCGACCTTGCACCTGTTTTGTTCATTGTCTACGTGAACGTCCCGAATGGAGTCAAGTCGCTGTTCGTCTCATGTAACATCTAATTACTATCGGCGCCAACTTAACTTTCTTATTCCTCGTGCAAAATACGCATTTGATTTCAATATTAAAATGGTTCGGCACATTTCACGTAAATCAGCTTGCTGAAAAAGATTAAGAGCAAAAACACAAAACTCAAACAGCAAAGACGCAAAAAATTAACACTAAAAACACATACAAAAAAAGATAACCAAATTAAAATCAATAGCACTTAAAACCAAACAGTTAATTGCATTAACTGTTTGGTTTAAAATGCTATTGATTTTAATTTGGTTATCTTTATTTCTTTGTATGTGTTTTGTGTTTTTAATGTTTAGTTTTTTGCATTTTTGCTCTTTGTGTTTTTGCTCTTTATCTTTTTGTGCTTTGTGTTTTGCTCTTTATTTTTTTTTGAGTTCACTGTTGTAAACGATGATTTTTAATTGTTCTGCTCACGCCTTGGGGTTCTTTGTAAATTCTTTTTTAATGTAATTCATTTCTTTTGTTTTATGTTTCCCCTCCGGCACGTGGAAGACTTTACACCCTCTTGGGTAGGCTGGGCCGGGATGGGTTGTAAATAAATAAATGTTAATTGTATTAAAACATACTGATAAAAAGAACTCAAACATGTTTCAGCTTACTGGATACATTTCCTAATATATTAACTATCTCAAAAGACTTTGCTTATATATTTCAGAGTAAAATTGATGAAATAAAAAACAAAGTAGATTCCTTATCTTTCAACAATGGATGAGGAACACGCAAATAAATATTTGCTTAAACAACGAAAATGGGTTGAATTTCATTACAACAATGAAAAGCATTGTTGCGAATTATGCAAAAAATATATTTAAAAATTTATTAAAATTAGAGAAAGCATTGTAATGTAACTTAATTGATATTATTTGGAAAGGTAATTTTTTGTACTTTCAGATGATGGTGTAAAAACTATTTTTGTATTGTAATATTTTGGGAAGTTATCAATAAAAACACTTAAATTTTAATTAATTAAAATTTGTAAAAAAATGCTCCGCGGTGCACATTCCCACCTTTCAAAGTATGTTTGTGCCAAATTTCGTAGATCTGGGTCCAGTGGTCTTCCCTGTACAGCGCCAACACACAGACACAAATTCTGCTTTATTATTAGTAGAGATATCTAACAAAAGCTGAACGTTGCAAACCTTCAAAATATCATATTTTCACAGCTTTAGCTGAGCGAAAAATTGAATATAAAAAATGCAGGTTGCTTTATGCCGGATTTGAACATTGTTCAAAAACCCAGTACCAGCGAAAAATTTTGCAGCACTGCTTGTGTCTCAGCTGACTAGCCGCCATTGTTTAGACATTACAAAATGTTTCATGTGGATTAATCTGATACAAATGTGTGTGTGTGTGTGTGTGTCGATTCTGATAAATATTTCCTGCTAGGAGTTTCTGAGGCAAAATATGCTGACACGAAGTAATATCGAAGGAATTATGTTCAAAATAGCATATTCTTGATTCATTATCAACCAGCGGCACCTATGGTGAAATTTAATTTCAGAAAGATTTTCTTTTACCACTAACTTTTCGGGAAGAATCAATATACATTTGTCTTATAAACGGAAGCTTTCGTACATGGTGCTGTCCTCCCGTTGGTGTGGCGCGGAAGTTTGGAGAGGGGGTGCCAGCTCAGGTGTCGTCCTCGTCATCTGACCGCGGTTCAAAATTGCGAGGTCCGTCCCTAAATAGCCCTCGTGTTGCTTCAAAACGGGACGTCAATATAACCTAACCTAACGTACATTTTGCTATCTTGGTCTTCGCAAAAATCAAACATGGAGAGTCTTCTTTCCGAGGAATGATGAAAGAAAGTTTAGGGTGTCGCATGGAACTCAATGTACAGACTTTGAGGGGAGTTAGAACACATTGATAGGATTCATAATCAAATAGGAAAACATGGTCGGAAATACCTCTACGCGACATCTCAAGGTCTGCACGTGAGGGACCTTCATTGCAAATGTAGACTGAGTGCGGTTAGCATGAATTGTTTCACGAACGCAGAGTTGGCCTATATTCTCTTTGCGTGTGGCCTAACTATCAGAAATGGAAGCAAAATTTATTTCCCCTCAAATTTGATAAAAAATTTCATGCGCTCAAAATTATTGTAAAATCAAAATTATAAATGACGAAAATGTAGAATCCTTCATACTATTACAACAATCAATAATTGTGTTATTTCTCAAGATATCAATAAAAATTCAAAATTTTACTTTAACATTAGAAACTCAAAATTAAAATTGCTTAAAATTTCAAAAAAAAAAAAAATACGCCTAGGATGGTCAAATTTGTATCCTATAAATGTTCATTGAGTTTAGAAATCTATCAACAAAAATGTATGTTGCCGTTGGAAATTTAAAAGTTAGAGCAATTATAAATATGTAGACAACCCCTTATGAAAGTTTTTGGCATGGAATCTTCTACCAGACGTTATTTCCTGAAAATCCGTACCTGTTGTTTTAATATGCGATGAACGACATAATACTGGGTGACTCCTCTTTCTCCCACGACTGCATATCAATTTTATGGAACCCAAGGTAAAATATGAGAGTTCCTTTTGATAACTATGCGATGGAAAGAGCATTGATGAAGGAACTGTGAAGAACATTATATAAAAATGCTTTTAACTATAATAATGGTATAATACTGAGATGTAGTATAGACACAGTGAGTGTCTCCTGTACTTAAAACTTACTGTATTAAAAGCCCTATATAAACCAAGTGTTTTCCAGAATCCCCTGTGACCTATCCATGTGGAGCAATTTAAAGAACATACCAAGACACAGCAACACTATATATCACCAATTTCAGAAACCTAGCTCGGTCAACCCCGTTAAATTTTTCACAAGCACAGAATCCGTGCGAGCAGACACCGAGACAAAGCCCTGTCTTCCGCGTGTGAAAAATCCCCGCGCCAAATAAACTTTAAAAATTAATCAGCCTTACTGTGTTTGCGCAGTCCCCGATCCAAACACCTCTCAATTTTATATCAGACATTGAAGAGGCTGTTGATTTTTTGGGACGCCTCTCAGTAATTCAGCATTGCATCACACGTCGAAAAGTAAACAGTCGGTTTGTTTGATTATGGCTACTGCTAGCGGGCGTGATTTTGTCTTGGAAATAATAGAGACGAGTAAACAACACTCTTGTTTATGGCAACTTAATAACGATGACAATCACGCTAGTCAGCAGTCTCAAGCGAGAGTTGTTGCTTAAATGAGTAAATTGTTTTCTAGTTGAAAGCCCTCCCTTCTCCCATTTGTTTTTCGCTCTTTTTTTAATATACATTCAAACTGCACCTTCAGTTAAATTAATGAATTCCTCCTCTTTCATATCTGCGATTGATTAATGGAAATACACACGTCATGGATTCGAACCACATGGCATGGTCGTGACTTCTTACTTTTGACTGAGACTGAATGTACTCGCGCTATCTGGCTTGGAACAAATTGATATATCATGTGGGTGCCTTTATGGTAATCAATGTAAAGGTGTACCGAAGAAAGGTGTATTTACCGATTACAAAGTGTTTCTTCTTTCGTGGATAATCATAACTTTTTCTAGGTACATAGAAGGAATAGAAAGCCTTTGGGAATGTAAACAATAGTTTGCTGATGTGAGGGACGAAAGTTTACACAACCGAGAAACTCAGAACCGTAGCGCAGAGATTATTTTGCAGACGTAAAATTCGAAGTATAAGCTAGCCGCCACGTAGGAGTTGGAGGACAATGAAGCTAACCTCACTCCTATATATATAGCAATAAGGCAAGCTATCGTTCTGATTCTGTGCAACCATCGAGTTGGAGTCGTGGCCAATTTATTGAAGTCAATAAGACTTATATTTTGTGCAGTAATATATATGCAAATTATGAGGAGCAAAATCATGATTTGGATGCATTCAATATTTGAGTAATAATCATGAATGAAATTTTTAAATGATAATGATCATGTTTATTCGCATTGAATAGTAGCAGTTGATATGCATCACTCATGAAGTTGACTCTTAAAACCTCAGTAAATGCCCAACTCCGATGGAAAATATGATATCCCTCAGAAAAATTAGGTTTCAGCGAAAGACACTCAACGATTCATCACTTGCTAAGATTTACGGTTATTTTAAATCTAAATCTATAGCAAAAGGTGACTTCTGAGATATCAAAGAAACATTAATCAAAGATTTAAGGGGTATTTTTAATCTTAATCTATAGCAGGAGGTGACTTTTGAGGTATCAAAGAAACATTAATCAAAGATTTAAGGGGTATTTTTAATCTTAATCTATAGCAAGAGGTGACTTTTGAGATATCAGAGAAACATTAATCAAAGTGTGGCATGATGGGCTTCAGTATAAAAATATCCGGGTAAAGTTCCCTAGATATCCTATATTAATTAGCAAGCATTATATCTCCAACAGAACTTTTAATGTCTGTCTGCAAGCTGAAATCACACAAGACAAATTCAAACAGGTTCGCCTCAAGAAATTTTCCTCAGTCCCCTGTACTGCACTTTATATACGAATGGCTTTTCCCAATCCGCTATTTAAAGAAAATGCCTTTTCGCAGATGCTGTAAAATGTGTCATCCGAAATTTACCAAATTCCTTTCATTCCTTTGCAGAATGGCCAACATGTTGGAGAATAGTAGCAAATACAAATAAAAACATGAAAGCAATAATATTCAGGAAGGGCAAACTCAGAAAAAATCTATTCCTTTCCATCTCTTTGAAGATAGTATTGAATATGAAATCAATTATTTATGTTTTATTCTTGGCAAAAAGTTAACTGCTGAGCTCACATTCAATAACACTGAAAATAAATTTTGTGCCAATGTCCGTTTATATTCCCCCCAAAGGTACGATATTCCTATCACGAACCAAAAATGTATTACTCCACAAACAGATGTTGATACCTATTCTGATATACACAGCAAAAATATTTATTGTTTTTTGGTACAATAATCTACGTGGTTTGCCTCTCAAAAATGTTTCACCTCGAAATTAAAGTAAAAGCTAATGTAACTTTTAAATTCATTTAGTTAAATGTTTGAGTAAGCTTCATTTTAAACGTTTAAACTGCGATAATAATACCGATAATAATGCTCAGTATGTACTTACTTAGTATGTACTTTAGTACTTTTTATTTACTTTATTTACAACCCGCTCCGGCCCAGCCTACCCAGGAGGGTGTAAGGCCTTCCACAGGACGGAGGGAAAACACTAATCCGACTTAAGCGTTTTTCGTTGGTCTCACCTATTGCGTAATTTCGAGGTATTGCTATACTATGAAGCACAAAACGCGCCATTCTGTGTCAGTTGAAAGGAGTGGCGTTAGAGTCCACCCGACATGTGGGCACTGTCTGCCCGACGGGGGGGGCAAGGTTTCCCCGACAGGGAGGGCATGACATGCTGTACAAGG
This sequence comes from Araneus ventricosus, assembly GCA_013235015.1. NCBI lineage: Eukaryota > Metazoa > Arthropoda > Arachnida > Araneae > Araneidae > Araneus > Araneus ventricosus. The sequence continues at coordinate 701,735 of BGPR01000349.1, forward strand.
GGAGAGTGTAAGATGACCCTTTCAAATTTCTTACAGATCTTTATTTATCTATTGGTTGAATAACCCGTTGCATGAATGGGGAGCAAAGATTTGCCCCGAGGGGCCGCACAGCATCCCCGACATACCAGAGCCCCTCTGTCAGATGACAATGTGACATCAGAAAAGGGCTTTTCTCTACTATAGAAGCCTCCACACTGACAGTTGCAAGCTTGACCGAAGGATTCGGTTCAATTGAGAAAGGATTAACAAATTTGGAAACAATAGACTCAAGTGAGAAAGGTATTCCAGCTGCAAGACAAAAAATAAAAAGTTTTAGTAATATCCTAAGAGAAAATTTCAGTGCAAAATAATACTAATAAGAATAATAATAATGAGTCGTCCGATTTTAATGAATTGTCAATACCAAAATCTATCCGTTTTGTGCAACATTTTTGTTTTAATTTGTGCTTCAGTGTATGGATATATTTTAAAACTACATTCTTCTTTATATATTATTCTTCCAAACACCTATTTTGCTAACTATTACCACTAATTAATTAAAATTTGCACGTTTTTTTATGCAAAGTTAGGCCAAGACTTACGCTAATCCGATTAAGGCACTCTTTGCCCGTCGCACCTATCGCTTGTCTTCTAATCAGATTAAGGCACTCTTCGCCCGTCGCACCTATCGCTTGTCGTCGGTGCGCTACTCTATACGAAGCTTCAAACGAGCCATATTGTGTCGATATACAAGAAAGTCGAAGGGAGAGCTCTCCAATTGATTAATATTAAGTGCTTATTAATGATTAAAAATTGGGATGAATTCCAAACAAATATTCAAAAATTGGGACTTTTCCGGCTGATCACGGGCATCTGCTCAATTTTTTACCAAATAAGCTTGATGCGGAAAACAAAACCAGGTCTTTGCTTAAAATTGAAAATAATGGTTTTTATTCAGCAAAATAATTGTGAGTCATTAGTCGGCTTTTAGAGTAACTACTGGTGATGTAGAGAGAGAATGCCCAATTTTTACACACTCCAGTTAACTTATTTTTTTCCCGTGAAATAGCTAGATATTTTTAGAAATAACTGAACACAACATACACAATAAAACACTTTTCCACATTCACATGAAGCTGTAATTTGGTATTTACATGATTTGACATTTTCTGTTTGTTCCCCTAATGAGTGAAAGTAAATATTTCATAATATAGTTAACCCCCTCATTGAATGCTTTATTTTCATTCTATATTTGAATTTGTATTGAAAATACTAGTGTATTCTCAATTTTCCAAGTCGATGTTCGGAAGTTTGAGCCTGGTCTTTATTTCAACCTTATTTCAACCAATCTTTTATATACCTAACCTATCTTATAAATGATTGAGTAAAAAATGTAATTACACAAATTAGTACAGTTATTAAGCCTAATTCCGTACGCAACATTTCTGAAAATTTAAACAATGTCCACGAACAACAATGGTGAAGTTTAAAATGAATTAAACAATCACAATCTTAAAGGCTGTTTTGTGTTTGTTTAGATCAACATACAAGCATTTCAATAGTAAAAAAAATATTGTTACCATCCAAACAATTGAAAGTAAATTGTTGCTTTTCGCCATTTGTATTTCTGACTTCAAACGATAAAGAGCGAAAAGAGAGTGCTCCCAAAAAAAATTTAAAAGTCGTTTGAAAGATTTTAGTAAATTATTTCAGGTGAAAGAATATCTTGATATAAAGAAGGAATCGACCAGTAAAGTGTTCGAGATCTTTCGTAAGTTGAAATTTATTTAAAGTCAAATATAGCTAATTAAGATCGGTCAATATTATTTTTATTTTCATAAAAGTTATTTAAGGTGATAGTTCACTGCCAACATATGCATATATATTCGAATTTTCGATTTCAATTTTTGGTTTTAAAAAGTACAAACTTCAGTTGCTATTGGCGATATATGTATTTGGAATCTTTTGATTCCAAACATGAATATGGCCATTAATAATTGAAATGTACTCAAAAACACGATACCGTCTTCTAATTTTCGGTAAACTGGAATTTTTTGCAGCGATAGCCTGCCAAATTTGGGATAATATATATAGGTTTAAGACTATTATGTTGGATGGCATTATAGCTGCTGGCCAAAAGAGTGTAATTTGGCGACGGAGAAGCACTTTGTTTTCGATTCTTACCAATGAGTACATAAATAGCTAGGAGCAATATCATCGGCCATGAATAATGCAGTATCTGCTTTTAGGTGTTCATCCCAGATTAGACCTCGTATAGCAGAATCCTATACTTTTTTCGCCTGGGGTACAATAAGTTGCATCAGGGAAAACACAGCGCCAAGTAACAATAAATTGCTGTAACTTCTAAGAAGTTTTGTAAATTTTGTGCCATTGATCAGTGGCAAAACATTTGATGTGCCGCTGGCAAAGCGAGAAAAAAATTATTTTATTTTTCAAATCAAAAGATCATAAGAACTTTAAGCGCTTTCAAATTCGAAAAATTGTTTGACTCTTTTTCTGTTGTTTTTATTAAAATCTTGTATACTTTACTGTTAACCGACATCCAGAGAAAAAGCGCCGGTTGAAATCTAGAAGTTGGCACACACTCTTAAAACGCTGCCAAATCGCCAAATCAAGACGTTGACCGCTTCATATCACTGGAGCCAAGTCGCCAAAGCTATATGCAAGTATTACCTGTATTAACTTTGGCGACTTGGCGCCATTTTAAGAGTGTGTACCAACTTCTAGATTTCAACCAAGGCCCCAAATTGTAGCGACAGTTCGCCGATAGAAACCCAACATCAAGCCTCACCACAACGACAACACAGCGCCAATATTGGCTGCTAATTTAAATAGGTATTTAAATAGGGAATAAACAATATGTTTGTGAAATTGCATTGGCGTTGTAATTCTTTACAAGATGCTGGCGATGGGTCGCCTTTATATGACCTGATATCCAGCAATTTTAGTTTCAAACGTTCTCATTTAGTTTAAGAAAATTAAATTACCTTTATGAAGATGTTTAATAAATAAAAACATTTTTTTGGTTGAAATCTAGAAGTTGATACACACTCTTAAAACACCGCCAAAGCAATAAATTGATCACTGCACTTCATTGACGCCAAGTTACCTAAGCTAATGAAAGTAATACATGCATTATCTTTGGCGACTTGGCACCATCTTAAGAGTGTGTACCAGCTTCTAGATTTCAACCTGTTTTTTTCTGAGACCAAATAAACCGCCGAAATTCTAGAAGGGAAGTGAAATATTTTCTCTAAAACGCTTTTCATAGTTGCATCTTAAACTCCAAAAAAGGAGGAATTATAAACAATTTTGTTAGTTTTGCGATGGGGATAAATAATGTAATCAATCACGTCGAATACTTTAAATCAATCCTAAGGAAATAATTTTTAAAAATATAACTGGAAACTATTTTTTTATTAATAACTTTATTTGACTGAGGATCGGATTTGATTTTGAATTATATCACCAGTCTGAATTTTATTATGGTTAGGTATAAGAATAGAAATAGATTTTGTTGTTATTCTTATATGTCAAATCGCTCTAGCAGATTTAGAACACACCTCATGAGTCCATGAACTCTCATTAAAACTTAAAATATTCAGGTATTTTCTGATAGCTTTTCGATAACGCCTGCTAGAATATGAAAGGGAGAGACTAGGGTTTAAGCTTCTAACAAGTTTGGCCAGTGGCGAATCCAGGGGGTGGCTATAGGGCTGTATCCCTCCCCCCGAGCTAGACCAGAATTCTTTATTTTATTTAAAATCACTACAGATATTTTTTCTTAATCTCCCTTAAAAAAAGTGAAAATATTTCTTCCTGGATAGGCTCGAAAGTTTTCCCACTTTTGTAGTCATTCCACTCGTATTTGCTGCGTTGACACGGTGGAAAACACTTTTTGACTAGTAATTTCATTGTGTTGTTTCGTTAATTATCGAAAGTATTGAGTGTTCTTTACGATTCTTATTATTAGGTGAGTAAAGTCTGTAAAGTTAAAGTGTTTTGGTTTACATAAGCAGTAAGATTTGACAACACGACTATACAATATTTTTTTTCCCTCCCCCCCCCCCCCCAGACACAAATCCTGTATTCGCCACTGAGTTTGGCAAATTTGACTTGCTCAGTAGTAAAGCATTTGATGTGCCACTGGCAAAACAATAAAAAAAACCTATTTTCTTTTTCAAGACAGTGGATCGTAAGGACTCTTTAGCTATTTTCAAATCGAAACAATTTTAACGGTTTCTCTTGTTTTTATTATAATATCGGACACATCTCCATTAACCAAACTGCAGAAAGAACCCGTCAGTTCCCAGAGACAGTTAGCCAAATCTTAACAATAGCTCTGGAAACATTCAGCTTAATATATGAATGTTGGCGCCAAAACGAAATGTTGCTCGCTTATCAACTAAGAAAATACCAAATTCGAGATCAGTGGGATATGAAAAATAAAATAGCGAAGAATATTCAGAATTCAAAGTCTGTTTTTTAAAAAAAGTATAATGATGTACATTTATATCCAGTGCATTTTATAAATAAACATTGCGTTCTGATAAAAACATTTTTAGTTCAAACATTTACGAAAATTTTTCCAGTCTCTTCTATAATTAGCAGCCTAGAGTGTGCTAAATTGCAGCCTCAGTTGACGTTTTACTGATGCAGTCGGACCTCTATTTAACGAAGTCGCTAAATCCCGGAAAAAAGTTCGTTATATGGTAAATTCGTTAAATAGAGATTCGCCTTTTAAAATACTTTAAACTACACAAAAGAGATTTTAAATTCATAGACACTAAATATTATTTAAAAAAAATCAATCACACCTTTACTTTGTAAATTAATATCTATTTGTTTTATATATCTTACCCATCAAAAAGAAATCTGCAAGGAAAACAAGAATAAAACAAAACATTGTCCGGCAATACACTGTATTTTCAATTTAAAAAAATAACTTTATATTAAAATTAATGAATTTTAACGACATTATCGAATTTTTTATAACAAGTAATTTTGAGCACACATTTCCATATACGTCCTTAAATTTAATTACTAATAAAGTCTGTTAATTTTGTCTGAGTTTTTTTGTTTGAAAAGGTGTTTTCTCTCATAATACGTCTCGCATCTTTGCAATGCACCAAAACCCCCTTCAGGCGTATTTTCTTCAAACTGTGCGTCGGATTGTTTCAAATGATTTTAGCATTTCATCATACGAAGGTTTGTTGATTTCTGCATCATGATCATTTCCATCTTCATCATCTTCGTCTTCATCGCAATACATTGCTGTATTGTTTTTATTTTTCACACTGTAATATTTAATTCAGACTGGTAAAACCAATTTAAGATCATTTATCACCATGAAATGTGTTAAAGGAAAGAATAAGTTTGAAATGTTCGGAAATATTTTGAGAAATAGAGAGAAAAAAATATTGGATCACATGAAAAAGTTCGCTAAATACAGAATGCACTTCGCTATTTGGAGGTTATTTTACGAAGAAATTCGCAAAATGTACTTGGTTCCAAGGAAAACTTCGCAAAATAGAGGTTCGTTAAATAAAGGTCGGACTGTATATTATATCAGAAACAGAAAATCTCAATTCGTTTTTTATAACATTCTCTTTTGTAAATTATTTGCTGACCGAATTTATAATCATCAAATGGAACATAATCCTCCAATAATGTTATAGTCCATTTTTTTAAAAAAAATCAATTTGTTTTTGTAATTAAATGAAACTAGTGTTTGTAATTCCTTCCTATATCGGGAAAATATGCACCGAGATTAATCAAATTCGATTTGCATTAAAAGTCAGTCTCTATCTCTATTTTTTTTCCTGAATTAAAAATCAAAATGTACAAATATTATAGAAATTGATTATTTTCCTGCATTTTTAAAGAAATTTTCTGTTTGACAAATTGTTTTATTTTTCTAAAATTCTCCTATTCCATCGCCAGGCGTTTCAGAACTAAATACGAATATAGCTTTAACAATGAAAAGTATTGTTTAGAATAGAAATAAGCTATAACAAACCATACGATTATTGAATATGAAGAATCTGTTGTTCCAAATCTTTTTAGATACAGTTTTAAACAATGCGTTTTACCTAATCTAAACAATAAGTATAATCATTATTGCTAAGATATATCCTAGGAAAACATTTTTCTCTGGAGTTGTGTGGAAAGTTTTTTTCTATTAGAGACGAAATCGAGTCTTCGTGGATCATCCATTGAAGTTTGCAGTTTTCTTGTTAATACAGGTTAGTAATGAATAGCTTCTACAAGCAATGAACTTTTCAATAATTTACTATCAAAAGTTTGAATGTTCCTTAATTTTTAAGATTCTGTCAGCTTCGAATGTTAATTTTAAAATCTTTTTTTTAGCTTTCCAGAAAATTTGTAATGTATTCTTTTGTTAAAATTTAATTTGTTTCAAGGCATCTCAAAAGTAGCTCTTTGTTTCTTTTTTAATTTTGTTTGGAACGAACAAATTGCATGATATCCGTTTGATAATCTATCTGTTTTCCTTTCTTCCCCACATAATTTCCTTTGCTTTATCTTTGCTAAGAAGATATATCAAAAATAAATAATTAATTTTCATAACGTTTATTCACCTGTGAATAGCACTTTTAAAACTGATACAACACATATCCAAAAGCTGAACAATCACTAAAATTATATTTCTATTTTAGAATATAATAAACAGAGGGAATATTTATATTTAGAAAGAAGTGTTAGTAATTTAAGTCAGACAAATACCTTCCGAATCTTTGCCTAGCTAGAATGCTGACGCAATTAAGATAGGGCCACCATTCACCTTAAAGATTAACGTTGAGAGCTAATGATAATTAGCGTTAACTCTCAACAATATTCTTTATTTATATATATTTTCTTTCATTTTTATGCTGTAATTCTGTGTTTTGTGTATAGGTCAGTGTGTTCATTCAGAGCATCGCACGAGGTGTATCATTGTGGTCACTGCGCGCTCTGCATGAATGGACACTCTTTCCTCTTCCTGTCTTTTCTTCTTTTTTATATTTTTTTTGTTTCAATTTTGTGTTGCATTTCTGAGTTCTGTGTATAGGTCAGTTTGTTCATTCAGAGCATCGAACGAGGTGTTCCTCTGTGGTCACTGCGCGCTCTGCATGAATGGACACTCTTTCCTCGTCCTGTCTTTTCTTCATATTTTATATTTATTTTGTTTCAATTTTCTGTTGCATTTCTGTGTTCTGTTTATATGTGTATAGGTCAGTGTGTTCACTCAGAGCATCGAACAAGGTGTATCTTTGTGGTCACTGCGCGCTCTGCATGAATGGACACTCATTCATCGTCCTGTCTTTTCTTCATATTTTATATTTACTTTGTTTATATTTTATGTTGTATTTCTTTGTTCTATGTATCAGTCAGTGTGTTCATTGAGAGCATCGAACGAAGTGTGTCTTTGTGGTCACTGCGCGGTCTGCATGAATGGACACTCTTCCCTCGCCCTGTCTTTTCTTTACATTCATATTTATTTTGTTTCAATTTCATGCTGTTTTTCTCTGTTTGTATATGGGTCAGTGTGTTCATTCAGAGCATCGAACGAGGTGTATCTTTGTGGTCACTGCGCGTTTTGCATGAATGGACACTCTTTCCTCGTCCTGTATTTTCTTTACATTCATATTTATTTTGCTTCAATTTCATGCTGGTTTTCTCTGTTCTGTATATGGGTCAGTGTGTTAATTCAGAGCATCGAACGAGGTGTATCTTTGTGTTCACTGAGCGGTCTACATGAGAGGACACTCTTTCATCATCCTGTCTTTTCTTCTTTCTTTATATCTATTTGGATTTTACTTTTCAATTAATTATGATATACCATCGCTAGCCGTTTCAGAACTCAATATGATTATTGCTTTTAGAATGAAAAGTATTGTTTAGAATAGAAATTATCTACAACAAACGATACTATTGTTGACTATGAACAATCTATTGTTCAAAATCTTTTTAAATACAGTTTTAAACAATGCGTTTTATATAATCTAAACAATATGTATAATCATTATTGCTAAGATGTATCCGAGGAAAACATTTTTCTCTGAAGTTCTGTGGAAGGTTTTTTTTATTTGAGACGAAATCGAGTGTTCGTGGTTCATCCTTTGAAGTCTGCAGTTTTCTTGTTAGTACAGGTTAGTAATGAATAGCTTCTACAGGCAATGAACTTTTTAATAAATTACTTTCAAAGTTTGAATGTTCCGAAATTTCTGAATGTTCCATAATTTTTAAGATTCTGACAGTTTCGAATGTTAATTTTAAAATCTTTTTTTTAGTTTTCCAGAAAATTTGTAATGTATTCTTTTGTTAAAATTTAATTTGTTTCAAGGCATCTCAAAAGTAGCTCATTGTTTCTTTTTTAATTTTGTTTGAAACGAACAAATTGCATGATATCCGTTTGATAATCTATCTGTTTTCCTTTCTTCCCCACATAATTTCCTTTGCTTTATCTTTCCAAAGTAGATATAGTAAAAATAACTGATTTCCTGATTTAATTTTCATCACGTTTATTCACCTGTAAATAGCACATATAAAACTGATACAACACATATCCAAAAGTTGAACAATCACTAAAATTATGTTTCTATTATAGAATATAATAAACAAATGAAATGTTTATATTTATATTTAGAAATAAGTGTTAGTAATTTACGACAGAGAAAAACCTTCCGAATCTTTGCCTAGCTAGAATGCTGACGCAATTCAGTTAAGGCCACCATTCACCTTTAAGATTGATGTTGAGCTAATTAGCGTTAACTCGCAAAAATATTCTTTATTTATATTTATTTTCTTTCATTTTTATGCTGTAATTCTGCGTTATGTGTATAGGTCACATTGTTCATTCAGAACAACGAACGAGGTGAATCATTGTGGTCACTGCGCGCTCTGCTTGAATGGACACTCTTTCCTC
>BGPR01000350.1:0-22381 GCA_013235015.1 Araneus ventricosus
TTCATTGTTTAAATAAAATTTAATTGCGTGTTCTCTTTCATTGTTGAAAGTTGAGGTAATATCCCAATACATTTGCTTTCTCATATTTATTTCATGAAATGCTTTGTGGAATCTTTAAACCAAGCTCTCTGATATTCCGTATATTAAGAAATATATCCAGTAACCTGAATTATTATGGTCCTTTTAATTTCTCTTTCAGCTAACATGACGCTAGTCATATATGTGCTCTCTATTTTAATTTGAATCAAATGCAGATTTTGGTTAGAATAAGAAAGTGAAGATAAGCGCAACACGTGCAATTACATGTTACATGACAATGTAAGTTATTGCTCCCATAGGGACATTCATATAGACAATGATCAGAAGAGGTGAAGCCACTAAAAGAACATGGATTAAATGTCCACCACAATCTGAATTAAAATTACGTTGTTAGGGGAACCATGAATATAAAATGATGCAAGATTCCATAGGGCTCGTCCGGGGGCAAGGGAGCAACTGCCCCTCACTCTTAAAAGTAAAGGGCCTTGCCCCTCACTTTCAAAGTTCAAAATTAACGATCCATCGAAAATTGGATCCCAAGCTGAAGCTTTGTTGAATAATATCGAAAGTTTCCAATTCATTTTTTTGTCTACTTCTGGTCCAAAGAGTTTTGAAGTACAGATACGCTTTCAAAAGCTTTGTAATCAAAATCGCTAATTTTTTTTAATAGTTAAGAACTGTTTAATGCAACAAAAGAATGTTTGCATGAATTCCGAAGTGAAGATTTTTTGAAAAGTTAGGATATATGTTAACGATATTTGTGAAGGCAAAAATCGTTAACTCTCCAAAACTTACACGCTCTAGAAAGGTGTCTTCGGAAATATGCGGCAGTTCCTTCAGCATGTCACAAGGTGTTAATCGTTCTATTAAACGTAAATTGCTTTTCCAGTTATAGATGCCGCTTTAAACACAATACGAAAAGGTTCAAGAAAATGGGCTGGATATTTTTGATCTCTAAAAGATGTACACATGATCCATCAAAGATCATAAAATTGCATCAGTTCAAAAAAAGTCTCTGAAACATATGATCTTGATATGGAAAAAAATAATGGGGAGATACAAATTTTTCAGAAAATGTAACAAAAAATACATCGACTCTTTGCCAGAAATATCCACGGAGATAACAGAACTGAGGAAAAGATGCAATTTTCTTGTTGAAAAGGAACTCTGTGATATACATATTTCCATACTTGACAAAACTAATCCAAATTCTCCTTGTGATACCTGTCTCAACTGCATCATGTGCGAGAAGTTTTCATGCTTAAGATCTTTAAAATTAGTAGTAAAAATAGTATGTGTCAAGAGAGGCTTTCTGCACTTGCTGTTTTGAAGATCGAAAATACTGTAGATATTGACTTTATTAAGGTAATAGAACAATTTGCGAAAAACAAAAATCGCAGGCTGTCTTTCTTCTAATTTATAATACGGATGTATATTGTATAACATAATATCAAATAAATAAATTTATAACTGACCTGCTTTCTCTGTGTTTGGGAGTACGCCGTTTTGTGACGACATCATTGATCGATTCACGAATTTAAAGAAAGAAGAATTGACTTAATAGGTAAGCGTTTTATATTTTTCTCATGTTATTATTTCATGAGAATTGAAATGGAACTTTGAATTGGAAGGAGGGACTCTACGGCAGCCATCCGTTCCGATTTTTGAGGTCGTGTCCCGAATTTTTTAGAGAAGGTCATTTAATCAATAATGACGTTAAAATCCAATAATATAGTCCATTTTACAAAAAAAATCAGCTTTAGGTGCGCCCCGCCCCCACCCGCGCCGCGCTTTTGCCCCCCCCCCCCCACTTTTTTGGTACATCAGCCGCCTATGCAAGATTCAATGCGAACAAGCTGGTCGCCGAAGGCGGCAAGTTTAAAATAATTGGCAAAACCAGTGGAACAATCCCCCAGCACCAACCACAGGACCGATGTCGATAATTTTTATTTCATACGGAAACTTATGACGTCTAGATATATGCAGTTAGGCCCCTTTCACATTATGCGGTTTAACCGTCACGACGCAAAGTTTATTTTTTTTTTGCCGTGTCATTTTTGCTTTCACACTTGACGATTTGCGCAGTCAGTATTTGAGTGCGGTTTCTAATTTCATAGCTGTTTCAGTATGGATCGGAAGCAAATAGCAGCAATATGGTCTTGTACCCATCAATCAAAAGAAACGAGACTATAATCGCCTCACTTTTGGAAAAACAACGTGCAGATGAATGTCGGAATGTCTGTAGCATCTTTTGATGAATTCCACAACCGAATAAAAAATTATACTCTGCGGCAAAATACTAACATTTGGAACTGCATTCAACCGACAAAAGTGGTAGCTGTGACTCTGAAGTAACTGTGTTGCCTGTTAAAATCATAGGTAGGGGTGAAACGTCCTCCCTCTGCTGTGAGACGAAAGTTTGGAGAGGGGGTGCAGGTCAGTTGTCGTCCTAGTCATGTGACAGCGGTTCAAAATGACGAGGTCCGTCCTAAAATAGTCCTCGTGTTGCTTCAAAACGGGACGTTAATATAACTAAACAAAATCGCAAGTAACTGACACTTATTTTTAAATCTTAATCGTTTGTGTTTAAAACATAAAGTGTTATAGGACCTTCTAACAACGAAAAAGCAATGGCGAAAGTGCGACTGTTTATTACTTAGCAAAAACTTATAGATTTTGTTTTTACCATAATTACATAAAATAAGTTCCTCCCTATATATGGATTTTAAACATTGCAAATGTATATATTAATAATATATTACGTAAATCGATTATACATAAGTTGTGGAACATGGATTTCATTTGCGCGCAGGATTTAAAAAAACTAAGCAACCCATTGCAAACAAATTTTATGAAAATTCCCTTCGAAATATCACAGCTTTAAAATAATTTAACACGGTAAATAATCAGATATGCTTTAATCACTTTTTATGACGTTAAAATAATATACCTTTTTCTTGAAAATTATATGTAAGATACCACGCATTGAAAAAAATTATAACGCAATGCTTTGATTTTGCATGTTTTTCATTGTGTTTGTATAAACATAGCAGGAAAATTTCTGCGTATTTGATGAACAATATTTTAAAAATCCTGTGTGTAAGTATTTAAAGTATAAATCACTCACCAAACATCTCTTTATATTGAGATGGGTTTTGACTATATCTTCTCAATTATTTAAAGTACACTCATTTGCAATATCATGATATATTCATGATTTAAATTTTCAAATAAAATCATAAAAAAATCGGAAACTTTAATGGAATCTCCATAAAGAGTTCAAAATACTGAAGAATTCTATAAGACTGTCGGAATTACTTATGAAAGGTAAAAAGTTTATAGAATTGACTCAGAATTAAAACACATGTTGTTATCTTAGAATTCAGTCATGATTATTAGACATTCTGCTATTCAGATTTTTATTAATTTACATGAAATAGTTTATAATTCGTTTCCAATACCTTATACATGGCCGTCTTATCCAAAGGGCAAATTAGGCAGAAGAACAGGGCGCTATTGATCCAAGGGATCATAAAAACTTTCTATACTGATTTCGAACCAAAAAAAATTTATTTAATTGTAATTTTAAATATGTTATACAATTTTATATGTTATAATATGGTATAGAACCTAGTTAATAAAATATCCTAGGAGAACATTATAATGCCTCTGAATTATCTTTTTAGCTAGGTATTTTGTTTGGGCCATAACACCCAGTTTCCTAGTTAGGGTGCTTATGGAGCGGCAAACACTGTAAAATCTTAAGACGGCCCTGATCTAACACAATATAAAAAATACATAAAATTCGTTAGCATTGGCATATTTCAAAATAAAATAAAATAGCTAAATTTTAAATAGGAAAAAATAACGAAAACATTAAAAAATTACACAGTCAAAACTAAATTTAAATGAAAGTGCGTTCTATAATAACAATGAAATCATTTAAAAATGACAAAGACAATAGTCAAATTAAATTTTGAAGCATTCTATAAAAATAATGGAATCATTAATTAACTGCAAAAGCTTCGAGAAGGCAAAAAGAACAAGTGACCTTGTGAAGGTGACGGACGGCAGCCTGATGAAATTCGCGAAGTGTGAAAGCGTCAGCATATTTTCATACATTACTACTAAGACGAAGTCGTAACGGCGCCGTTCTATTCAGTCGCGCACGCGGCTGGTTTAAACCCCAACAAACGGACTCAAACCGCGATCGGCTAGTGTGGAAGCTCCCACTCATTTCTTCAGTTTACCACCAAGAGGCGGCCTAATGCATTCTTGCCGTAACGGTTAAACCGCATAATGTGAAAGGGGCTTTAGAGTTCCCGTCTCAGCCAAAGCCATCCGGAACTCATGATGAGGTCGCACGAAGTAGCCCCAACAAGCATGATACCACAAGTCAACACTTGGAGAGAGAGGATTTCGCTCAACCGACCCGTCACCAAACTCCCCAGAAACAAGTGCAAATGTCCAGTGCAGTGTCCACCCACCACCTTCCATTTTCGAAAAACATCGCAAAATAAAACTTCGGCAGAGTCACTCAACCTCTACAATCACCAATTTATTTCATCAAGTTGCAAGGTACTAGCTATCAATATTACGAGCGAACAGTTGGTCGCTGAATGCGGCTAGTCTATATATTTAAAATAATTTGCAAAACCAAAGGACCAATCCTTAGCTCCAACCAATGGACCGATTTCGACAATTTTTATTTCATATCAAAGCTTATGACCCCCTACATATGTCATCAAATATTGCCTATCCTTCATCATCCTCCATTTTCAAGAGAAATCGGGAAAACATAACTTCACTAAACATTCTCTATGGGAAAATCTCTTGAGAGAGTCACCCCAACCACTGGATCGATTTCGCCAATTTTTATTTTATATGAAAGCTCACGCCCCTAGATACATCGTCAATGGTTGCCTCCCCATCCACGTTCTTCATTTTCGAGAAAAATCGCAAAAACACTATTTCATTGTGCATTATCTGGGGGAGGGGGAGAGACCTTGACTGAGTTCATAGTTTCAACAACTGGACCGATTTTGCCAATTCATGTCTTTTTGCAAGCATAGCTAACGAACCAGAATGCTCCACGTATACTGTGGAAGTTTAAAATAGTATTTTTGATCAGTACGAGCCATTACCTGAAAATTCAGCAACTCGCCTTATTTAATGACATCAATGAAGTTGCCGCATTGTTTTTTCTCTAATTTTAATAAATTTGCAAAAATATTTTTAGGCATAATTTACAACCATACCTTTCATTGTTGCAATCTGATTCAAACCGTTGCCAGTGTTTACACAAATAATATCAAATTGCGTGTTTCACTTCCACTGTTGAAAGCTAAGGTGGATTTAATGGATTTTACTTTCTTCTTTGTCTCATCACTTTTTCTGTAAAATCTCTAAACAAAGTTCTCTAAGGTAATAACTATATTTAGAAACATATTTAGTAAGCTCAATGATTATGCTTGCTGTGATTTAATTCTTTCTATCAGCATGTTTTAATCCAGTTAGCATGTTGCAAAACGTTAAATGTGTCGCGCCATTTTCATACTGAAATCAAATGCGTATTTTGCATAAGGAATAAGAAAGGTGTCGACGATGTAAAATTAGATATTAGATGACACATGCAGTTACTTTACTCCATTAGAGACGTTCATGTAGACAATGAACAGAACAGATGCAAAACTACTAAAAGAACACGGATTAAGTGTCTATCACAACTTGAGGTTTAAAATTACTTTTTTAAGGGATCCATGAATATCAAATTACGCACGTGAGATTCAATTGAATTTATATTTCCGACGAACAAGCTAGTCGAAGAGGGCGGTTAGTATATTACACCGAAACCTCTCTTACAATGGTCATCCACCATTCCGAGGAAAATTGACCGCTCTATAAAAGGGTATTAATAAGTCCTAATTCGGCACTTCTGGTAAAGCTAATTTTAAAAATTGTCCAAAGAAAAAAAGTACTTTATCCGAAAATTTCTCTCTCTCTCTCTCTCTTTTCTATAAAAAGGATAAAATTTGTTTCTGCTTGGGTCATTCAGCTCTTTTAGAGGTCACTTTTTAAATTTTTGTAATTGTAAAAATATATCTCTAATTGTTTCGTCGATAGTTCAGGACAGGCAATGATATAGTCAATTTTTCCTAAAGTCGTTGAACTGAAAATTTCATTCGCTGATGGTCGCCAAAATATTAACAGATTTGTTGTCAGAGTTCGAATCAGCACCTGAAAGACACAAATGAACTCTTTAATGCCCAAACCCAGTAGAGTACGAAATTTATTTTTCTCTTCACATTGGAAAGGAATGATTAATTTCTATCTGATTTCCGATGTTGTTTCTGAGTGTATGAATTTCTTCTTTCTTTCTTCCTTCCATTTTCTCTTAATAAAATGTGCACAGCCGGAGAGACGAAAGGAATGTATTTTATTGAAGTTGAACGCGCGACCAACCCGACTGCTCAAAGGGGTTTGGTTGGCCGTTAATAGAGATTATTTTAACATTATGTCTATATCTAACATTGTGTCGAACAAAAATGGCAGTTGAAAGAAGTGATCGCTAAGTATTGTCACATTCTTGTGCAATACAGATACTTTAGTTTTACCTAATAATTAGGCCGGAAAGTGATCGAAACAGTGGATGGAAAAACAAAAGATACAAATTTTCACCGTCTTGTTGATCTCTTAGCCGACCGAAAACAGTCGGCAAAATGCGATATCTGATTCACTTGTCGCCTTGCCGGTTATTCTTCCAAATGTGATGCGAACTACAGGCCGCATGGACGAAAATTGAAAAAAATGTCGGTCATTCTGTTGACTTAACCGTTAATCAGTCCTCAAATTCGGACACAAATCGCTTATCTCGACCGTTTACTACATAATATCTTTAAGATGGTGTTAAAATTATTAGATTCCTTGATACCCTGCTCTCAACATCTCCCGAAATCGCAAAGATTTTTGCCAACGAAAGTCTTAATAAGGGGGGGGGGCAATTGCCCCTGCTGGCGCCGCCCCTGGTAACTATTAGTATTCTATGAAGAGCAACAGAAACTTTATCATGCATAAAACATTCTGTTTAAAGAGTAAAAAAACTGTATGAATAAATCAATGATTCTAGGATATTTTTTCCCTTACATAATCATTTCAACCTTTCATCAATTTTATTTATAATTTCGAAATTGTACTAGATACCAGAATATATAACATTACATTTAAAAAAAAATCTATAAAACCAACAATGAGCGGATTCTGACGGCACCGTCAGTAACCAAGCCCCCAACAAGGGAATGCAAAATCAACTAACTAAATTTGTGTCAGTGATTCACAGAATTCCTACGACATAAGAATCTCATATGATTCCACATATTTTCTCATGCAATTGCTCATTCAGTAAGTTTCTTTGCGAGTAATTTTCATTTAGAGGTAGTCAACTCCAAGAATCATAAGAGTACATTGTTCAGAATAAAATGTGAAAGGAGAAAGTCGATCTGAAATTTTCGGTGATTTGCATTTTTGTTATTCTGAATGCAGCGATGAGAACATATGGCTTTATGCAGTCAGACTCGATAAATCCTATTGGATAAAGATACAATAATTGTGAAATTATAAATACGATAATGGTTTATCAGGGTTCATATAACATTATTCTAAACGGGCAGAACCTTTGCATGAATGAATTTGTAGCGATGATTTAACGAAATATGATAGTATATTATTATGCAGGATGCCCATAAATTAGTGCCAGGGTTTCTTTACTTCATAACTTTAGATTAAAGAACATGACGATAAATATTATTAGATATACGCAAAGTACAACTCAAAAAGAACTTTTAATAACACAAATAAAGTTAAGTAATTTCCACACACAAGCCTTTGGCGGCATGTAACCCATCGACACTTGGATGGAAATCGAGTTGCGCCTCGATGTGTTCCAGGTTAAGGTTAGTAAAATTAATGCAATTTTTATATAAAAGCAATTAAGTATTTAAGAAGGTTGGACGAAATAAGAACAGCAAAACTCTTAAGAGGTGGCAGCTATTAATAAACTATCAAGAGTTGTGCAGCCTATCGTGGCACATAACACATCGAGACCGAACTTAATTTCCAGCCAAATGTCTACGGTTTCCAAGTCGCGAAAGACTACCATGCAGAAATTTTGTCACTAAATAAACTTTTTGAGTTGCACTTTATGCTTATTTAATAATATTTATCATCATGTTCTTTAATCAAAAGTTATGAGGTAAGGAAACCGCGACAATAATTTGTGGACACAATGGACTTTGAAGATGAAATCCAAATGTATCCACCGTTTCTTGTCATGATGTTCTGAATAAAATGAATTTTTCTTTATCCGTTTTAATACGCAAAACAAAAACTTTTCCAAATTAATGAATTCATGACAGTATTATAAATATTAAATGAAGAATCATTACTGTATTACAGCAATGCACTTTATTTTCTTTTCATAAAACAAATTAATAATTTATAAGAAGATAAATGCAGTTCACGCGAAATTGATGTTAACTTTTTGACAAATGAGTTTCAGGAGGATTCGACTGTCATTTTGCGTCAAAACTTTATCTCAGCGTAGAGCTATTTTAGGCTTCAAGTGCAAATTATTTTTGAAAAGTAACCGAGGCTCGACAACTCGACTGCCGAAGAGCAATGACCCAACATTCAAGAGTAATTCACTGCACTATTGTTCTTTTGGATGCTGTGGAAATGATCCTTCTACTTTCCATGTCAGAGAACTGCTCCCGAAATGTTTAGCCTTCCTTACTTTTTCAGGATGCCATATCATTCCAAGACAAGAGCAGGATCAGAATTGTGCCAACTCTTAACTGTCACGGGAAAAATCCGATTTCAAACACTGATTAAATATATGGATAAAATTATTTTTCTCGCATTTTTCGTTATTCTGTTATTTTTCTTTTCATACAAAATAGACTGCAGTTTTGAATTTCAAAATTCGTGTGATTTTACGAAATTTCAGGTACAACTTTGTATAGATCTCTTCAGCAATGCCTTTCTAGTTTTTTAAATTTTATTTTCCGCCTGTGTATATTCATAGCAAGCCATTAAGAGATATATTTTAAATTATGTAACTCTCATTAATTTCCTATTAGCTTATAGCAAATATTACAGTTTTTTTAAAAAAAATAATGCTTTAATTAAGAAGCAAATATTTATTTCAGTTTTATTGTAAATTTTTTTTATGATCTTCCGAAGTTTAACTAAGCAGCATTACAATTCATAGCGACGTTCCTCCCTTCTATCTAATGCCTAGTTCTATTAGATTTTCAACCAAGTTGTACACAGAACAATATTAAAGGTTACATCGTCCCGCAGATAGAGTAGTAATTTTTAGTGAGGAGCAAGTTCGGTTTACCAGTTTAGTAAAAGACACTAGATAAGACCTTGACACTAATCGAAAATACTCCTTTAAATTGATGAAATATTAACTTGCAGTGTCTTGGCCAGCTAGGATGCTGGTACCGAATCAATATTTTAACTCTAAACGCTGCACCAAATGCAACATCACCTGCTTTTCCAAAAACTTTGCTGGTTGTTTAAAGGCACAAAAGCACGCTTCATGCAAGAGAATAACGTTCCGAGAGAGAAATGTGCCTCACCTCGTCCGTTTCCGAGACATCAATGCTGCCGTTGGCGTCGTCGTCCAGCTGTCGATGAAGACTGCGGATAGCCTCATAGCCCATAGGGTCGTCGCACGCAAACACGGCAGCACAGTCCCAGTCTGTAAGGAATAACAAATGTATATTATTATAAATGAGCTGCAATGAATATTTTTCTACATGCTTAATGAGATGCATATTCAAATGATGCTCCTACCACAATAAGAGGTTATAATTTTACTAGTTCACTGCAGGGCCGGCCCGAAGGGGTTGATAACGGTGCGATCGAACAAAGATCGCCCTTGACTGCATTTATTTCTTTAACAAAATCGAAATCTGTCGTCGAGCTTTGCCTTTCAAGACATAATATTACAATATTAATTTAAAAATAATTTAATTGAATTTTATTAATATTTTTTTTTTACTGTTCTGAAAATTATATTGATTTTACCAATTATCGCGTCACATCTGTCGAAAGATCTTTCTCAAGATTGAAAATAATAGCAATAAAAAAAATAACTAGAGACCTAACATTAGTCAAGAATGATTTACCTCTTTAGCCATTTTATCGAATCCGAATTAACCAAAAAAAAAAAAAACTAAATTATATTATCAACGAATTTGCGATAAAACAAGTAAGAAAATGAAACAAAAAATCAGATATTGTAAACTTATTCTAGTCATTTGCATACCAAATTGTATTTATGAACCAATTATTTTAGTCATTTGATTTATCAACGATTTTTTTTGCTTGATTGAAATATTAACTTTATAAAAATATTTTAATTATTTATCATTTTCATGTATTCCTTGAGTCCTTACTATATCAAATTGCGCAATGTTATAAATATCAAAATGCCTTAAATTATTTTGCTATGTGAAAAAGGTCCCACAAGTCAACTTTGCACCAGGCCCCGCTTTTGTTTGGGCCAGTCCTGATTCACTGCTTGTTGCTACAATCAAGTGGGAAAGGTAACTGTGCACGTGACAAAGCAACAACAACAAATGCAACAACCGATATTTTTAATGGCTCCCGGATATTACTTTTTTGATTCCTTTCTTCAGTGAAGACAATGAGAATGTATAAACCTACTAAGTGTAAAACGTTCTGAAACTTATTTTATTACGGAAGAACAAATATAGATAGAATCGGTTTATTTGGAGTTTTCATCGAAGTAACTACCTTGTGCAACCACGCATTTTTGTCATCGTTAACACAAAGATGCAAATGCGGATTGCAAGCTTACTTTTGCCACTTCATCCAGTGCCTTCGCTGTTGCACTTCGTTGGAACTTGACCCAGAATCAACCAGGGATCGAGATCAGGGGAATAAGCTGGTTGTCGATGCACTAGAATTTGATGTTTTGACAGGTAATTTGACACCAGGAAGGACCTGTGAGCCGACGCATTATCGTGATGGACCAACAACTTGGCCTCCCCTGCGATGGGAAGTTTTGAATGCCTGTAATCACGAGCTACATACATGTACCGTACGTATTTGAATTGGATGAAAGTGTCCTGACTAGTCGGTCGCATTATATTTCTAAGCTTGCTTTACTGGAAATGACAAAATTCATTTACATTGGAAAGTATTTAAAAAGTTTCTGAACTTTATGAACGTAATAGCATGTCGCCAACACTTTTAAAATCCAAGATCCGCATTCAATTGATACTGGAAGAATGATTACGAACATGTCTCACATTATTCGGTATGAAATACATTAGCAATAACACGCTGACAGCATAACACAAAATAATTGTACACTAGGTTGTTTAAAAAATTGGGGTGGAGGAATAAGAAAGGCCGCCGCTTTATTATACAGTTTTATGATTTCTTTATCATTATTCCCCTCAAAAAATCAGTAAGTTATAAGTTATTTGAATTCAGGGTGATGAGAATGAATTGTCTAGTATTTTATTTTCTTCAAACATCAGATACTAATAGAAATAAGCTTAATCTGCTTAGGATACAACTTTTTAAAGCTTAATCATGCAAGCGTCATAAAAGGATCCAATTAAATTCCAATGTACAAGTGCATTTCCACATAAATTTGCAAATATAATGACAGGATGTTCTGAGTCGATTACGGAAGTTACGCATGATTATTCCCAGTTATTTATACGATTCATGATAAACTTATCTGAGTTATTGTGAATAAATAAATGGAATTATTTGATAAGAATAGTTTATATCCTATTCACATCACCTGTTCTGAAAATCACAACGAATAGCTAACAAACAGAAAATTTATTAATAACTAGCCGCCTTCGGCGACCAGCTTGTTCGTCGGGAATATGATCTCAATTGAATCCTGCATCATTTTATATTCATGGTTCTCTTAACAACGAAATTTTAAACTTCAGATTGTGGTAGATATTTAATCCATGTTCTATTAGTGACCTTGGACCTCTTCTGTCCATTGTCTACATAAATGTTCCTAATGGAGTCAAATAACTGACCATGTCATGTAACCTATAGTTCTATGTGTTCGGCACTATCTTCACTTTCTTATTCCTCTTCTAAAATGTACATTTGATTTCAACATTAAAATGACGCAGAACATTTTATGGCCTAATAAATTTGTTTTAAAACTAAATTTGTTTCATAAAAAAAATTTGTATTCCAAATCAAGGTTTTAAAGTTTAACAAAGTAACAAATTTTTATTTTAATCTAAAGTCAACATATTTAATGAGACAGGAAAAATGAAACAATAATGCCTCAGAAAATAATTTATCTCCACAAATAACAGAGGAGAATGTAAGCGTAAAAATACTTAGGAGGGAGGGAATGTGTACCTCGAAGCCGTTTACCGAAATTTTAATTAATCGGTAATATTAATTAAATTGCCTTACAATTTTTTCTCCAATTTTAATAAATTCGTAAAAAATATTTTAAACTTAATTTACAACAATACTTTTCATTTTTGCAATGAAATTCAAACAGTTTTCATTGTTTAAACAAATACTTAATTGTGCGCTTTGCTTAGAGTGTTCATTTTACGCTTTTCCATTTCTGAAGACGGTGATGCAAAGCAGTTGCTGTTAAGGCACATGATATAGAAGACACGTATCAATGTGTCCCGGAGTCAATTGCATCAATCTGCCCCAAGAGCTCATTTTAATGAAAACAAGTGGTCACGCAAAAAAACCTAAAAAAATGATATAGTTCAGAAATATAAATGCTTTTTCCTACCTTTGGAGTAGATTCCCTTGCAGGAAAACATAACTAGTTAAAGAAATTACACAACACGTACTCAGAGTAAAAATTACTTAGACGAGAAGATTGGCGGTTTGGTTCATTTGTATATTAACTTTTGACTAAACATGACCGAAAAATATATCCTGTGCTAAGGGTTACAATGATATGCATATGAGGGGATTTGAACTTCTTAAGCCATTCCAATCATCAAAATTTATGGACTGTATCAATGTTCCCGCGTATCAATCTCCAAAAGCCAATCTCCAACAAGACAAGATCTGTTAAGATCCTTAGTCTCTCATTAAAAGGGGAATATTTCGCCTATGTCTCCTGCATATCGTAAAGCCACGTATTCACTTGCGAGCAGAACACGTTTCGAACGGTTCGCGATGATCACTTGTGTCGCAGTTGTCGACGGTTTTCGCAAACAGCTCGCGGCGAACCAAATCTAGTCAGTTTTTCGACGAACACAAAAGGATTTGCAATACAAACTGGGTCGAGTTAGTTCGTCACTTCCTGCAAACCTACTACGAACCTGCAATGTCAAATCTGCAACACCAAGGCGTATTTCGTTTTATGCCTGTTGACTTTCTTGCGCCGTTTCTCGTCTAAATATGGAATAGTCAAAAGAAAATTTACAGAAAATCACAAAACCAAATCTTTGCGCTAGGATCCATAAGATATTTTTACATAAAATTACAAAAATAATCTAAACGAAGATGCCTGGAAGGAAATGTGATAAAATGAACATATCAGCGTCCAATGTTAACGTATGTGTACAACGCATCGTCAAAATTTCGTTTCCTTTTTTTCTTTTTTTTTTTCCTTAATCAAAATGCCTAAAAGATAAGAAACCCCAAATACAAAAATCGCAAAATCAAAATGAAACTTCAAATTTATAATCAGAAAGTAAAACGAGGAAAAAAAAAAATTCCGTTATTGCAATTGCTATTCAACTTTGTTAAGTTGTTAATTCGAAATGCGTAGCTATTTAAAATTTCACTTTGGATGTTTGATAAGACTCAAAAATATGAATTTAATGAAAATCGATATTTTTGCGAAAAGGAATCAATTTTCTCCATGCCTACTTTCGAAACAATTACTAAAATATTAGCCCAGATCTGTCTTTCGGTAACGCTCCGACGTCACCAACACTAAAACTCACGCCATAGCACTGCGAGACGTTAAACAGCATTATTTCATTGTTACAGAACCTAAATTTCAGTAATTTAAAAGAGTAATTGTTAATCTAATTTCAAATTTAATTGCTCTAAAATAGTGAAATAAAATTTTCTACCGATTGATATAAAATTTCTCTCGCTATTATCAATAGTTCCCGAGCAATTTTAAATTATATTAATCAATAGTCGCCTTCTGCGACCAGCTGGTTCGCCTGTTTAAATTAGTTTTTATTTTTGTATTTTATATTAATTATAGCATTACCCGTCGCAGTTTCAGCCGCGGTAACTCAGGAAAGATGAACAAAAACTGAATATTTTATTGTATTTGACAGATAGTAAAATATTTAAAGACGTAAATTTAAAAATGGCAGCGATACAATTCTGTATGATGCATCGCAGCTAATGAAACTTACAAACTGAGTTTCAAATAACTTTCACTCAATTCATCTATCACTCATCCGTAGAATGATTAACGCTGAATATGGTCGCGAAAGCCGAACACGCTGGACGTCCGTGTGAACCAGTGTGTACAAAAAGTGAGGCGGCAAAAATATTCATAGACATCTAAAAGAGCCGGGAGTATAGGAGGTAGACAATAAAATTTTAAAATTAGATAGTTTTCCCGAACACTATTGCCTTTTTGTAATTCCAAGTATCAGGCTGTAATTTCTAGTTTCTAATATCAAATTTGATGAGTTATCACTTGAGCAAATTCAAGTTTGGCGGCAGTACTGTACTCTTAAGCCTAACCAAAATTTTAATAAAAAATTACCTATAATGTAATATACAAAAATTTGAAAACGTTTTCATGCCTCATAATTTTAAAATGGCAGGAAAGTATGAGATTAAATGCTTGAAGAAAGGACGAAAATCATTTCAGTCTACCTCACACACAATAAAAGCAAACAAGCCTGAAATCAAATATCTGTTGCCGCGCTTTATAAAAATATTACTTTTAAGCAGGTGCGATAAAATATTTCAGAAATGCAATGAATATTAAAGTGAAAATTCTGCTTTGGAGTTAATTTCCCAAGAAAACGATTTATGCTATCATAACCGTAACAATTTCAAAAGCGTGTGAATAAAAGATTTGCTGAAATAATGAGATGGTTTGAATTTTGTTTACAACAATAAAAACATTGTTACAATTCATATTTTAAAACATTAATTAAAATTGAACAAAATGTCGCATGGAAATAAGATCGGTGTCATTGAAAAGCTAATTTTTTTATCTTTAAGATGATGTAAAAATGTTTTTGTTTTTTTTTAGCGATAATAGGATCCGAAGTTATTTAATTAAAACGTTAAAATTTAAGGTAATTTTTAAATAATTTAAAATTCTAATTAAAATTTCGAAAAATCCTTTCTTAGTGAACACCTACTCCCCAAGAAGCAACCGCCTGCCAAAGTTCAAGTCCCAGTGGTTTTGGAGATTTCGTGATGAGTGAGTCATGGTATTTGATTTTATATATAAAGATACTAGCAGTACACGCACGGCGTTGCCAGTGGAATCAGGGATTCAACAAAATGAAAAAAAAAAAAACCCACAATGACATGAAAAAGTTTTGAAAACAAAATCAAAATGAAAGATACACATTATTGATTTTCCCGCTTTTTTTTGCGATAATTACATTTTAACTGTAGAAAAACAGTATAGAGTACGTTAATCCAAAACAATATTAAAAAACTGCAACGTGAAAATCATTATTATGCAGCAAGCAAAATATAAAATCGAATCCCGAAAATAATAATCGAAGTCATTCAGTTGAAGGTTATGACGTCACCTGCGCTCTGCCCCGTCAGCGAATGAAATTGCCAGTAATTCTCCGGAGAAGTGTCACGGGAGGAACTCGTTAGAGAAAAATATCTTACAACTGACCAGGAAAAAGTTAATTAAAGAAAAACGGGAAAAGATATTTTAACCGTTCTTGTTTTAAATCCGACAGAACCGTTCCAGTTATAAGCCGACAAAAATTGAAAATAATAGTGTTATTAAAACGTCGGTTGCAGCAAATTTAAAAACAAAAATAAAATTTCGATTGCAAAACTTGCTATTATTTAAAAATTTCTCAAAATTCAGTAAATTACGTAAGACATTCAAAACAAACTTCATCAGAACGAAAATTGTTTGTTCTATCCAATGGTGTATTGAGTGTTTTTCAACTATCATTAGAAAAGATACTACAGCCGTAAACGTGCCGAAAATTACACAAAACCATACAAAACATTAAATAAAGAATTTTCTAGATTCAATTTTAAAATTCCGGCTTCGAGGTGCATTGAGTCATCATTACGACTACCTGTGTGCCAAATTTCATGGCTGTATGTGCGATAGATTCGTCTAGACTTTGCGCGCGCACGCGCACACACGCACAAACATTGCCTTTTATAAATATAGATAAAAGGAAACGAAAACTAATATTTCAATTTTTTCTAGTTTTTTTTAATAGAAAGTAGTAAATTACGTCAGTGGTATATCATGCGCGTGATATAGTTTGGACGCTACGATGCATCTGATTATTTATTGCAATCGTGATGATATAATTTGATAGTATTTTTTGGCAACATTTGACAAGCAGAGGAGTGTTTTGTTTTGATTAGAATTTCGAAAAAGTTTTTTTTTTAAATTTTAACTTTTGACTGGCGTTTGACAAGCTGAGAATTTCATGGTTATTGAATTATAATAAAATTGTTAAACAACCAAAAATACTTCACACGGAATGTTGTTTATCAAGAGGTTTTTTGAATAAAGAAATATGTAAATAAAAAAAAATATTTCCTGTCACAAAACATGTTTATTTTATTTGTTTTCAATCAATGTTAAACATTTCTCTCGCATATATATCTATTTAAACACTTCAAATTTTACGGGAAATCTCTCGAATGAAGAGGCAATTTGCATGACATGGCAAATTCATGGTATGACGGGTGATTTTCTAGTTATTTTAATAATAAGAACTAAATCTCTACGCATTTTTTCTTAATCAAAATGTCAAAAAGAAAAGAACCCAAATTTTAATGAAACTTAAATCGGTAATTAGAAAGCAAAACGAAAATATTTTTTTCCGTTATCATATTACGAGTATAAAAACAATCAATTTGAAGTTGGTGCAAGAAAATATTTCCCTTCAGAAAACTTATCAAATGAAACAAAAACCACATCACTAAATGAGCTCCAGTTGATAAATATATTTTAAAAAGTGTGTAATATCGCAATATTGTTACAAAAATCTATTTGTCGCTCTTCTGCCTTGCTAGTCTTATAGTCGGGAAGGGAGTTTTACAGGGGTATGGAATGCCAGCAGCGGCTAGGCCTGGACCTCTGATCTTGACGACAAATCGAAGATTCTCGAAAATGCGATTATTTTTTCGATATCTATGTTAAGGGCCGAGATCCGAATTTCTCCGGAGATTTCCTTGTGACGTCAAGCCCTGTCAGAAACACTATAAATACACGGCGGTAGGATTCGAAGGGGTTGTGTTGATCGACTACGAACGTCTTTGGAGTGCGAACGCCTTCGAGGAATCATTTGGAGCTTCGTCTGCAGTGCGAGCTGAAAAGCTGGTGAACTGAGCATTATTGAAAGTGCTGTTACTGTCATTTTTAATGATTTGCTGTCTGTTTGCGTTCTTAATCTGTACAAGAGCTATTGTTCCTGTTACTAGTGGTTTGTGTTTTCCTGAATATTTACAAATAAACCGCCATTCTCCATTATCCTGCTTGTTGGACTGTTTCCACCATACACCCATAGGACGATTTCTGTAACAATATGCAAGTGAAAATCTACTTTGCAGTTAATATACAAGGTTAGCATAAATGGATGACCGTATTTTAAAACTTTCTATTTTCAAAACTAATACACATAATATAATTAGTTAAGCATGAAAATAAAGAAAAACCATCCAAATTTTTTTTCAGTTACAAATGTTCGATGTGTGACCCTTCATAGCATGACAAACATCTAATTTGTAATCAAGTTCGTTCCACACATTTGCAGTTTTATACTGTCAATGGTTCTTAATACAGCACTTATGTGTTATACAAGTTCATTGAGTGTTTCCGGTAAGGGTAAAAATTAATAATTGGGAAACTTGTATTTTTTTTTTTTTTTTTAATTTTCATGTATCACTGATAATTTTATGTTTAATACCTTTGAGAAGATAAATTTTAAAAACCCGGTCACTCATTTACGCTAACCCTGTATCAAAGAAAGCAAACTGTGTTAAGAATAGCTTTAACAATGAAAAAGTTAACGCGATTAACTGATTTGATGATATAATGAAATTAATTTGATTTTCATTACAACAGTAAGCAGTAATGCTGCAAATCATAAAAAATACTTTTGCCAAAAATGAAAATAATAATTCGTCCAAAAACACCACAAACAGAGTGAAAACTGCTAACCGGCAAATAATATAATTAATTAATCGTTTAATACACAGCACAAATAAATATCTCCATAACGGCTTTTAAAATTTTTCTGTATTAATTACCTATCCAATTAGGCCAAGCGTAAGTTCAAAAATTCTCTAAATTAGGCGCATTGTATTTACTAGGTCACTCATCCTTTATTTCTGCTTGAAGAGGAAGATTAAAGATCCCCCCTCCCCCCCCAAGGACTGACTGACAAGCAAAGATTGATGAGTTCGAAGTGGTTTCGCTGCTTTCCCATGGTTCGAGGTTGGTTCGTCGTGAAAATAACTTCCTCGAACACGCTTTGAACGATTTGCGAACTTGTATACTCGGCCTAATCATTGCTTCGAAAGGTTAGTTCGTATTGTCCTCACACGCAATCAAGGCAAACAAGACTGGAAATCAAATATCTATTTCGCGCTTTTATAAAATATTACTTTTAAGCAGGTGCGAAAAATATTTCAGAAATGCAATGAATATTAAGTGTTGCTGAGTTAATTTCCCGAAACGATTTAATATTTCATAACCGTAACAATTTAAAAGCGTTGAATAAAAGATTTCCTGAAATAATAGAGATGTTTGAATTTACACAACAATAAAACATTTTACAATTCTATTTTAAAAACATTAATTAAAATTAGACAAAATGTCCATGGAAATAAGATCGTGTCATTGAAGAACTAATTTTTTTTATCTTTAAGATGATGTAAAATGTTTTTTTTTTTTGCGATGGGGATCCAAGTTATTTAATTAAAATTTAAAAATTTAGGTAATTTAATAATTAAAATTCTAATTAAAATTTCGAAAAATCCTTTCTTAGTGAACACCTCTCCCCAAGAAGCAACCCTGCCAAAGTTCAAGTCCCAGTGGTTTTGGAGATTTCGTGATGAGTGAGTCTAGGTATTTGATTTATATATAAAGATACAGTACATACGCGTTGCCAGTGGAATCAGGATTCAACAAAAAATGAAAAAAAAAAACCCACAATGACATGAAAAAGTTTTGAAAACAAAATCAAAATGAAAGATACACATTATTGATTTCCCTTTTTTTTGCGATAATTACATTTTAACTTAGAAAAACGATATAGAGTACGTTAATCAAACAATATTAAAAACTGCAACTGAAAATCATTATTATGCAGCAAGCAAAATATAAATCAATCAAAATAATAATCAAGTCATTCAGTTGAAGGTTATGACGTCACCTGCGCTCTGCCCCGTCAAGCAGATGAAATTCCAGTAATTCTCCGGAGGAGTGTCAGGGAGGAACTCGTTAGAGAAAAATATCTTACAACTGACCAGAAAAGTTAATTAAAGAAAAAACGGGAAAAGATTTTTACCGTTCTTGTTTTAAATCCGACAGAACCGTTCAGTTATAAGCCGACAAAATTGAAATAATAGTTTTATTAAAACGTCGTTGCAGCAAATTTAAAAAAATAAAATTTCGATTGCAAAACACTATTATTTAAAATTTCTCAAAATTCAGTAAATTACGTAGACATTCAAAAAATAAACTATCAGAACGAAATTGTTTGTTCTATCCAATGGTGTAGTGAGTGTTTTTCAACTATCATTAGAAAAGAATCTACAGCCGTAAACGTGCCGAAAATTACACAAAACCATACAAAACTTAAATAAAGAATTTTCTAGAACATTTTAAAATTCCGGCTTCAGGGTGCATTGAGTCATCATTGACTACCTGTGTACTAGAATTTCATAGTTATGTGCGATGTCAATCTAGACTTTGCGCGCACAAACATTGCCTTTTATAAATATGTGAAAAGGAAACGAAAATAATATTTCTAATTTTTCTAGTTTTTTTTTTAATAGAAATGTAAGAATTACGTCAGATGGTAATATGATCGCGTGATTAGTTTGGACGCTACGATGCATCAGTTATTTATTGCAATCATTGATGATATATTTGATAGTATTTTTGGCAACATTTGACAAGGAGGGTGTTTTGTTTTGATTGAATTTCGAAAAGTTTTTTTTAAATTTTAACTTTTATTGGCTTTGACAAGCTAAATTTCATGGTTATTGAATTATAATAAATTGTTAAAACCAAAAATACACACGGAATGTTGTTTATCAAGAGGTTTTTGAATAAAGAAATATGTAAATAAAAAAATATTTCCTGTCACAAAATGTTTATTTTATTTTTTTCAATCAATGTTAACATTTCTCATATATATCTATTTAAACTTCAAATTTGAATCTCTCAGTGAAGAGAGCAATTTGCATGACATGGATTCATGGTATGAGGTGATTTTCTAGCTTATAATAATAAGAACTAAATCTACGCATTTTTCTTAATCAAAATTCAAAAGAAAAGACAAATTTTAATGAAACAAATCAGTAATTAAAAGCCAGAAAATTTTTCCGTTATATTATCATCAGTATAAACAATCAATTTAAAGTTGGTATCAGAAAATATATTCCCTTCAGAAAACTTATCAAATGAACAAAACCACATCACTAAATACATCCAGTTGATAAATATATTTTAAAAATTGTATAATATCGCAATTGTTACAAAAATCTATTTGTCGCTCTTCTGCCTTGCTAGTCTTATAGTCGGGAAGGGAGTTTTACAGGGTATGGAATGCCAGCAGCGGCTAGCCTGGACCTCTAGTCGTGACGAATCAGATTCTAAATGCGTTATTTTTTCGATATCTATGTTAGGCCGAGGATCCATTTCTCCGGAGATTTCCTTGTGACGTCCGCCCTGTCAGAACTACTAAATACACGAGCGGTGAGTTCAGGTTGATCAGGCTGAGGAACGTCTTTGGGACGAGACGCTTCGGGGAATCAGCTTCGTCTGCAGTGCGGAGAAGCTGAGTGAACTGAGCGTTATTGAAAGTGCTGTTACTGTCATTTTAATGTTGCTTCTGTTTGCGTTTAATCTGTACCAAGAACTTATTTCCTTTACTGTGGTTTGTGTTTTCCAAATATTTACAAATAAACCGCCATTCTCCATTATCCTGCTTGCTCTGTTTCCACCATTACATGGGACGATTTCTGTAACAATCAAGTGAAAATCTTTGAGTTAATATACAAGGTTAACAAATGGATGACCTGTATTTTAAAACTTTCTATTTTCAAAACTAATACACATAATATAATTAGTTAAGCAGAAATAAAAGAAAAACCATCCAAATTTTTTTCAGTTACAAATGTTCCGATGTGTGACCATATGCGCACGATAATATCAATAATTTGTAAGTTCTTCCATGCAGTGTTTTATGTCATGAATGGTTCTTAACAGCACATGTGTTATACAAGTTCATTGGGTGTTTCCGGTGGGTAAAGGTAAAATTAATAATTAGGACTTGTATTTTTTTTTTTTTAATTTTCATGTATCACTGATAATTTTATGTTTAATACCTTTGAGAAGATAATTTTAAAACCAGTCACTCATTTACGCTAACCCTGTATCAAAGAAAGCAAATTAAGAATAGCTTAACAATGAAAAAGTTAACGATTAACTGATTTGATGATATAATGAAATTAATTTGTTTTCATTACAGAAGTAGCAATGTAGAAATCATAAAATACTTTTCGCCAAAAATGAAAATAATAATTCGTCCAAAAACACCACAAACAGAGTGAAAACTGCTAACCAAAATAATATAATTAAAATCGTTTAATACACAGCAATAAATATCTCCATAGGCTAAAATTTTTCTTATTAATTACCTATCCAATTAGGTAAGCGTTCAAAAATTCTCTAAATTAGGCGCATTGTATTTACTATTCACTCATTATTTCTGCTAGAAGAGAGAGATTAAAGATCCCCCCCTCCTCTGTGACGAGCTGACAAGCAAGATTGATGGGTTCAAGTGGTTTCCTTTGCTTTCCCATGGTTCAAGGTTGTTCGTCGTGAAAATAACTATCAGACACA